>RCUC01127209.1:0-47024 GCA_003697995.1 Taxidea taxus jeffersonii | reverse complement strand
GCCTATGCCATGGTGGGGCTGCACAGCCTAGAGGCCCGGGGGGAGCGGCCCACCGCCTTCCACCCCGTGAGTTTCTCCCCTGAGAAGGTGGGGCGAGAAGAGAAACCCATGTTTCCCTACCAAGAGCTGACCTCCGCTCAGGAGAGCTTCCGCCAGAAGGTGGCTGCTTTTGGTGGGATGACGTCCGGCTGTCACAAGGGCCCTGGGCCCTGCCCCTCCCCGCAGCCCCTGCGGGAGTCCCTGCCCTTGGAGGATGACAGCGATCAGAGGTGCTCACCTTCGGGGGACAGCGAAGGGGGAGAGTATTGCTCCATCCTTGACTGTTGCCCCGGGAGCCCCATTGCCACGGACACGTCACAGGCTGAGAGTTCTCGGTGCAGACCTGGCAGAGGGGACCGCTCCCCGCCGTGCTGGGAGCAGGGAGTGTGTGCGGGGCCCCCCGAGGAGGAGAAGCGGGTTCTGGGCTTCCGGAGGGAGTGTGGCAGCCAGGGCCCTGCAGAGACCCCGCCCCGCCTGGCCCCCAAGAAGCTGTCCCTGACCTCCGAGGCTGCCAGCTCTTCTGACGGCCTCTCCTGTGGGAGCGCCAGCAGCGGGGCCAGCAGCCCCTTCGCACCTCATCTGGACAGTGACTACTGCTCCCTCACGAAGGAGCCCGTGCCAGGGAAGCCACAGGACTCAGGCTGCCACTTGGTAACCTCTAACAGAGGCCTTGGACTGATGGGGGAAACCCAGCCTCCAGCCCACCCCCGAGAGGTGGTACAGCCTGAACCCATCTACGCCGAGAGCACCAAGAGGAAGAAGGTGGTTCCAGCACCTTCCAAGCCACAGGCCACAGCGGAACAGGCAGCAGCATCTCGGGGCCAGGGCCAAGGCCAGGGTCAGGTACGGACAGCTAACGCCTGGGCTCAAAAAGCAGCATCTGGCTGGGGCCAGGACCGGGAAGGCCCAGATATGGCTCCCCAGGTGGCAGCCACCATTACAGTCATGGCAGCCCACCCAGAAGAGGACCACCGGACAATCTACCTGAGCAGCCCTGACTCCGCCGTGGGGGTACAGTGGCCACGCGGGCCCATGAGCCAGGACTCTGAGGCAGGGGAAGAGGAGGCTTCAGCTGGACAGGGGACGAGCTCCAGGGAAGGCCCCCGTCCCGACGCCAGTGAGAACACGCCCAAGGGGAAGCCTGCCATTCCCCCCAAGCTGTCCAAGAGTAGCCCTGGAGGGTCCCCCGTGTCACCGTCTACCTCCCCATTCTCGGACCTCAGCGAGGGGAGCTCCGCAGGTGGCCCCGGGCCCCAGACTTCCTCCAGGGGCCCCACAGACTCTGCTGCTTCCTGCCGGGCCAACAGTGTCGCCGCCACCGGTGACTCTGCCCGGTGCCACCCGCCTGCTGCCACTGCCTCTACCTTGGACCAGAGGAGGCCCCGGTACCAGACGGGGGCCTGGAGCCGCCAGTGCCGGATAGAGGAAGAGGAGGAGGTGGAGCACGAGCTGTTGAGTCAAAGCTGGGGCAGAGAGATGGAAAATGGCACCACGGAGCCCTCGAACTCCTCCACCTGGCACCGTCTCCGCCCCACGGACAGCTCCTCTGGGCAGAGCAGCAAAGTTGGGACTGGGATGAGCAAATCGGCCTCTTTTGCCTTTGAGTTCCCCAAGGACAGAAGTGGGATTGAGGTATTCTCACCTCCGCCACCTCCTCCAAAGTCGAGGTGAGTATGATGGTTGTCTGTGTGTCACTCGGGGCCCTTCCAGAAACCTTTGCTCTTGTCCGAGACCGGAAGCCCTCAGGCCCAAGCTCTGAGTCCCGTGCTCTGGGCACCAGGGCCAGCCCAAAGGCCCTTGTGCCGTTATATAAGCTTCTGAGTTGTTCATGTTTGTGCTCAGCAAACAAGCCTACCAGGAGGCCCTGCCCGGGCCTTTTGAAACGACTCTTTCCAAGAAGCACTGCCAAGCTGGTCCTCTCTCCCCGTGCTCAGAGCTGTGGAAACCCGTCCTCTTTTACTCCGGTCTCTGAAGTCTCTCTAGCAGGCCTTTCTGGGGAAATGCCCAGATTCCCCATTTCTTAGACATGCAAAAGAAGGCCAGGGAAGGCTACAAGGCAGCATTTGGAGAGGCAAAGAGATAGGGAGGCCCATGGGTGCTGCCAAATGTGTCCCAGAAACAGTTAGGCCTTGGAGCCAAGAACAGAATACTAGAAGGCTCTGCATGGTTAGTGACCTTCAGATGTGGGTTTTTTTTTTTTTTTCTTAAGATTTCATCTATTTATTTGACAGAGAGATAGAGAGCACAAGTAGGCAGAGCAGCAGGCAGAGGGAGAGGGAGAAGCAGGCTCTCCACTGAGCAGGGAGCCCGATGTGGGGCTCGATCCCAGGACCCTGAGATCATGACCTGAGCCGAAGGCAGAGGCTTTAACCCACTGAGCCACCCAGGCGCCCCACAGATGTGGGTTTTTACAGGGAGGAAAAAAAAGGAGTTCATTTGAGCATGCTGAAACTCACAACTTTTGTACTGCTTCTCTGCAGTCTCCTGCCAGTTGAAAGTACCTTTCAAAGGCCCAAGAAAAAAATAAGTGCCTTTTTAAAGATATTGAGTTGTGCATGGAATATAAATTCTGGGAAAAAATAATTTCCCTCTTATTCCAGCAAAATGGATTTCTACCAGGGAAAGGAGAAAGCTTGCTGTGTTTTATTGTTGTTGTTGTTGATGTTGTTGATGTTATTGTTTTGTTTTGTTTTATTTTGTTTTTAAAATGACAGCCTTTCCAAAAGACCTTTTTTAGTTGTGTCATTTCCAGTGATTCAGTTTCGGCTCATGTGCCTCTGGGCAGCTGTTGGAAGCAGGGAGCTGTCCACAGAGAAATGCAGCTGTGACACTTGACTTTGAACATCAAGGCGTCTCAGGCTGTGATGCTCTCTAACATGGGCTTTTTCCGTGACCACTGCTTTGTTCTAGTATTGCACTGGCCACCTGCCATGCGGCGTAGACGTCCTCCAGATCCTCAGGTGGTTGCAGACTCCTTTTGGCCACAGTTTTAGCTTCCTGAGTGAATGAGGGAGCTAGCAGCTAAGAATAGCTCCCATTTATATGGTGCTCACGATGGACCCAGCGTAGAGCTAAGGGAATTAGACCTATTAACTCATCTGATCCTCAGAACAGCCCCAGGAGGTAGGAATCACCACCCCCAATTTATAGACAACAAGGCAGAGATAAAAGGAGCTGAAGTCATCTGCCGAGGTTACACAGCTGTCCCTAGCCAGCTTTGCTCCTAACACATAGGGCACTTCAGCAGGTGTAGGAAGCGAACAAGGCATGAGAGTAAAATATGGGCATTGGATCTGTCTGCCTCAGGCCTCGTTAGGTTAGTGGGATGCGCGCGCTTTGAACTTGATCAGAAAATCAAGTTTAGATGGCATCTGTCTTATCTATGGGCTAAGTGATCTTGAGCAAGCCTCTTAAGGGTGACTGAGCCTCCCTAAAATTGGATGGGAATAACAATGCTTTTATAACACTCTGTTGTTGAAAGACTCGAGTGTGATGAACAGACTCCAATAGAGAGGTTAGTTACTATTATTACTACTTTTTTAAATATTTATTTATTTGTCAGAGAGAGAGAGCACAAGCAGGGAGAGCAGCAGGCAGAGGGAGAAGCAGACTCCCTGCTGAGCAAGAAGCCCGATATGGGACTTGATCTCAGGACCCTGGGATCCTGACTTGAGCCAAAGGCAGATACTTAACCAACTGAGCCACCCAGGCATCCTGAGAGGTTAGTTATCATGTAGGCAAGAACCACATAGGGCTTCTGGCAGTGCAGGGACACCTGTACCCTGTGGGAACCTCCTGACCCACTCCTAGGCATATCGCCTGAACACCACCTGTTTCCTTGGAGAAGAAACTAAACCTTTCTCATGGAAGAATTAAGGACTTGATGAAACCCAGTCGCCACAGCAATGTGACTCAGGTAGGGTTTGTGTTAGCGTCTGGGTTGAGATGAGAGTTTTTTGGCCCAGTTTGTTACAATAAAACCATTGGGTTATATACAGCTCAAACCAGGTGGGAATCTCAGAGGTCCTGGGTTCCAGCTCTTAAAAACAAGGACAAACAGACAAACAAAAAGCAAGCAAACCAAAAATGTTCTTATTTTCAGGACTTGGGGGGAAAAAATCTAGGAAATAAAAATAGCTTAAGGGAACCAAAAAAAAAAAAATAATAATAAAGTAGCTTAAGAGAACCTAGAAAAGAGCAAAGAGCACCTGGTACTATTTAAACAAACTCATATATATATATATATATATAAAAATATATATATATATTTATTTTTTTTATTTTTTTTTTTTTTTTCCAATTTGGGGAAGATGTTTTAAGCATCACTGACCTCTCTTGAATTATCGCATCTCCCTCGTGAGGAAATAAGAGGGTGGGCTCAGAACCATAAGCTGACTTTTAATTCTAGAACTCAATACTTACTGAATCCCTCTGAGGAAGGTGCCAGGAACCCACAGTCTTTGAATCTAGTAGGTCAGGGTGAAGGCAGATCACCCTATTCTACGAGACTAGAGCCCACGGTTGTTCCAGGACCAATACCAGTACTACACTGGTAACTACGGCAGGCTGATGTCAATTTTCTAAGATGGAAAATGTTGGACCGTCTGTGAATGACATTGAAGGTTAACTCAATTTCTTTGCACAGCCCATCTGTTAATGGGTCCTATTTCTAAGAATCAGCCTCACCCCTGAACAAAAATAGCCACTCTCATATGACTCAACACTCTCGAGAAAGGGGTTGTTTCATGTAAGACAGTGTTACTTTTCACTTACCTTCACTTAGATCCTTGTGCTTTCTTGGACTGTTATAGAAGAATGAAGAATCATTTTATGGCTTGGAGTTCAAAAAAAAGGGGGGGGGGTTTGACCTGGCTTTCCTGGGATCTTGTTTTGGATGTTTTGCAGTAGCTTTTCTGTTCGTCTGAGATGCTGTCCTCTGTAAGCTCCCATTAGGGATCTGGAGAAGATTCTTGCCATAATGCCATGCTCTCAATGCCCATTTCATACCCTTTAGAGGTCTTTAAGTGCATGCAGTGTTCCTCCTAGCATATGAGGCATGGTCATGGTCCACCAAGGTGGCTACCTACACGTTCGGATAGACCAATGGATCTCACCAAGAGAAACAAGCATGGACTTCTTAGTTTCAATGTCACGTTCAAGACTTAAGGCAGTTTCATGAGAGCGGCAGTGCCTAGGGAAATAATTAAGATGCAGAAGAATCAAATTTATTTCTGCCTTTTATTTCTTTGCAGATGCAAACCTGGTTTTAAAAGACTTATGGCTTTTGAGTGACAAGGTCAGTTGAGGGAGAATCCTCTGATTAGCACAGACAGAAATTTCATAGAGAAACCCCAAATTAGGATGAGAGGCCTGAACTCTGAGGAAAAGTGAGAGCAAGGCAGGTGAATAAGACCGAAGACAGGCTTATATGGTTTTAGTGGCCAAAGGTCTGGCCCCAGATAAGACTAACCAAAAGAAAAGAGTTTCCCCCAAGAAAGTGACAGACGTTTACTTTTGACATCACTCATGCTCGTTGTAATTTTAACCCACTACTTAACTACATTCTTTGCCCCCTGCGGTGATTCTGGGGAGCAGAGACCAAGTCTATCTTTGGGCTTCTGCTCATTCTCTAATCCCCGCTCTCCCTCCCATGTCACTGCTCCGCAGACAGGTGGTGACAGTGTCACAAATGGAGCACTTTTCTGTTCCCAGAAGTGGCCACTGGACCATTGGAATAAAAATCAAAATGACTTCATGGTGTGGTCTCTTAGTAACATGGTCTCTCAGCATGAGCCCCAAGGATGGAAGTGGAATGATCAAGATCGGTATTTATCTCCGGACTCCATATCCAATCTGAGTTAAGCTCCAGATGCTTTATTCCTGAGGCATTTTCTGCTACAGTGGATTACCATAGAATGGCAACAATTTACTAGGAAATCCCATAGTCTTGATGCGTAATGGGCTTTTCTGTGTAGCACTTTAAGAATCACGGTTTGTATTAGAAAGCACTATGTGTGCTCTGAGAATCTTCTCTGACTGTGTTTAGCCTTTTTGACAAAGCTGAAATAAGTTAGCTGGAGGTCGAATCGGTCCAGGGAAGAATGAATACTGGGGAGAGTTCAGGGAGAGAGACTGCTCCCGCATATACACTCGGAGTTTGGCAAAGAGAACAAAGCACACCAGCAAGGCACGTTTATATTCTGCTCCCTGCCAGGGGCAAATTAATAGTTGGCTTCTTCCCTGGAGTTTATGGGTAGAAACTGAAAACACTGGACATCTAATGATGCTGTCTGGACCAGGGAGGATTAAAATTGATTCCTTTATTTCTTTTCTGAAATTTAGAAAAATCACTGGGTTGAACAGTAGTCTATATCAAGAATTTTGGAACTTCTCTCCATTATGGAGCATACACCCACGGCTAAGGCTAGGTAGGGATTAGATTCTTTCTGTAATTCATCAGGTGTCTAATTCCCGTTATGTTCTGTGTAAGGTGCTAAAACACCAGTGACTGGGTTGTGGCCCTCACGGCCCCTGAGGGTTGAGTGGGTATAAATTAAATAAGCAGATGTGTCGCATGACCATCATGGGCTCTGCCCCTGTTGTTTTGGTTCCTTTTGATGAGATCGGTTATCACAGCAACTGGAGTCTCAGCACAGTGATCCCGATGGACTTTTTCCTAAAATAGCCAGCCTACTCTTTGGGTGTAGGACTCACCAGTTGGTGAGAAATTATCTATTTGGGGTGTGAGTCGTTTGTTACATTGTGTTAGGATCGTGGGTGTGCTCAGGAAAGGATTTCCTCTTATCAGCGTTGATAGACCAACTGGGGAGAATACTCAGTGGCCCTTTCTGCAGCTGATAACCTTCAGAGTTTAAGATCAGTCTTCATCCCCTGCACTAGAATTGCTCACTGTTTCTTCATATTGACTCTCAGAGACATCCCTAAAGCTGCCAGTCATTAAGGGTGTTTATGCTCTTTCCATACAAGTTTGTAAAACTCCCTGCTTGGATGAGCTTTTGTCTGATGGCTTGGATGGCTTGACTTTCTGTGCTTCTCTAACGGGCTGACTCACAGAAACAACTGTTCTGTGCTGGGCGGGAAAGGGGAACTTCCAGACTGAAGACGACTGTAAGAAATCCTTCCCTTTTTACTCATCTTACTGTCCAGTACCTATCATTGTCAGATGATCCCCTGACTTCCCGGTAGTTTGGTGGCCACTTCGTGCTCATGTATGCTTGTGCTATAAAAATTTATCTGAAGTTGGAAACCTAGGCAAATAATGGGGGCAGTGTTACCATGTATGTTCCTGGGTTGTAGAACGCCCTTCAGAATGGCTTCCACTTTTTGGGGAACCCTGGGTAGTAGTCAAAATGAGTGAAAAAATACGACATTGGATAAACCCAAGAATAGTTGGGGTAACTTGACATATTAATAAGTAATAAGACCTTGAAGATCAGGGAAAAAGGGAGGAAGTCTTTGGAATTTTAGAACTGGTCACAGTGGGAATGTGGGTTAGGGTTAGAATGGGTTAATAAAGCTTATTAATATGTGTAGCTCAAAAGGAAGATTCTGTGATGACATATACTTGAACCATGAGGGCAGTACGGCTGCACTCTCCACACCAGTTCCCATCAACGGGAGTGACAGCCTGAGCCCCACATGGAAAACAAGGAGACCCTGGGCCCTCCCTGCAGGGAAGTTCACCATGGTCAATCAGTACTATCAGCACGTTATGCCAGCAGAGGGTGTAGACATGTGTGCCAGGTATTTGTTAATTTAATAACTACTCCCTACACTAATTCAAGGGTTTTACACCTGGGAGAGGATCTGTGTTCTGTCCAGCTCAGGCCGTCCTAAGCAGACTTCAGCGGACTATGGTCTCTCTTTGATTATAACCTCAAAGTCCAGATAGTTTGAAAATGAAAATTCCATATTATAAATATAAATATTATAGATTTATCATAAGTGTAACAAATATAATATAAATATATGTTTTAATAATGCACAGTAGATATAATTTTTCTGCATCTTCTGGGCTGGTGATGAGCTAGGTTGTCTGTTTCAGAGATGTTCAACTTGGGGGAGGGGGGAGCGTGTCTCCCGAGGAGCAAGTACAAGAAAGCCAGGACAAGAATATTCACTGGTCTGTTACATTTATTTCATGACCTCCCTTCCAATTGCTCAAAATACCTTTTCTATATTTATGTCCTCTCCAAAACTTGAAACAGAAATTGTCTCTACCAATGAATCCTAAATCCAACCCTTTGATCCTACTTCTTATCCTACTTCCGATGCTTGCCCTTGCCTCTTACAAAAGCAGAGAACCATAATGAAAGAGGCTCTTCTTACAGTTCAGAGTCTGAAGTTCTCTTGGTTTTAACAGTCTATCAGTCACTAAATATTGAGGACTCAGAGTAGGTAGAGCTAATATGAGTTATTGAGTAAAATTCAGTATAAGAATACATTACGTCCTGTACTCTCCATTCTTCCCTGTATGCCTCAGAGAAACACGTGGGTCATAGGGGAACACATACGATGGAGATCATCACAACATTGTTCCCAGTAGACGGTAGTTGGCACAAGTCCAGGTATCTAGGAAAACAGAAAAGTAAAAGGTCTAGGAAAACAGAAAAGTAAAACATGAGTATGAAATGAAATACTTAATGGCAGTCAGACATTATGGGCTGGATATATATACAGAAACGTGGAAGAAACTTAAACTTGCCTTGAGAGAAGTAACTAAGAAACAGAACAGGATCTGTAACACAATGTAATTCTATAAACTGAAACCACATAAAGTAACAATGTGTCTTTTTAAAAGATCAATGCAAGGCTATACATCCAAGGAAACACAGTGAGTGCCTGCAAGTGGGAAATTGCAGTGGAGGATTAGTGAAGAGATGGGGAGGAAGGGAAAAGCTAAAACAAGGCAGATCAGTGTGAAGGTGTATGGCATAATCCAGGTCTCACCTCTCTGCCCTGGAAGTGAATAAGAACATTAAGAAAGACTGAATCATGGAGAACGAGGACTTACTTGCAAGAAGTAAGGATGGCAACTAAGATTATCAAGAAAACTGTTGAATGTTTGAAATAGCTGCTTTGTTGAGTGGGAGGTCAAGTGCAAGGATTGCCAGGGAGCTCCAAGAGCCCGATGAAGGCAGGAAGCGTGTATTAACTGAGGTCCCCAGCTACTTGGTTATGCACTTTCCTAGAGAAGCAGCGGGCTGCCTGGTGCAGGAGTGAAGATGGAAAGTGTTTGAACTTACCTGGTGCAGTATTGTGATTTATAAGAAATAAATGTTTGGTCTCCATCCCTGTTTCTGACACAGAGCACCTAAAACCCCTGGAGTTTGCTAGGTGATGAATTTCCTAGGAGCCATAAAGGTGTGTTTTATTATGTTAATGAGGTGACTTTTGAACCCGCCTAAGTATGGGGGCTGGTTGCCAGGAAATCAGCCCTGTGATTAGAGGGCTGGAACTTTCAGCCCCACCCCCCAGCCTCTGGGGAGCAGTGAGGGGCTGGAGGTTGAATCCATCTTCTGTGGTTTTAATCCGCTGTGCCTCTGTAATGAAGCATCCATAAAACCACCCAAAGGATGGCGTTTGGAGAGCTACGAGGTTGGTGAACCCTCTGCGATGTGGGTGGAGTGGTGTGGACCTGCAAGGTCATGGGTGGTTCCGCGCCCTTTCTGCACACCTTGCTCTATGCGTCGCTTCCATCTGGCTGCTCGTGGGTTGTATTCTGTTAATGAAGTGCTTCTGTGAGTTCCGTGAGCTGCTCGAGCAAATGAATCGGACCCAAGGAAGAGGTCACTGGAACCTCCGATCTGTAGCTGGTCGGTCAGAGCACAGGTGATGACGTGGACCTGGGATTATCATCTGCCACAGAGGGCAGTTTAATGGGACTGAGCCCTTAACCTGTAGAATCTGATACTGTCTCCGGGTGGTTAGTGTCAGAACTGAGTTCAATGGTAGGACACCCAGCTGGTGAGAATTTGCGGTGTAGGGAACACCCCCCCACCTCCCACCACCGCCATGTTGGAATTGGGTGACCAGAACCCTTACCCGGGTTGGGGGAGGTTTCCGCCAGGGCTGCGGGAGATGGGAGAGAGCAGCTAACAGAGGGCCGAAGAGGTGACCCGGGAGTGGGAAAGAAACCTCATCCTTTTTGGGCAACAGACTGGGCCAGAGTAGGGAGTGGAAAAGATCATCTAGTGGCTTTGTTACAAATAGCCTCACTCTCCCAAGCCAGGAGGATAGGAACAAAGTCTAACATAAATACACATGGATTTCTTAAGCCAATAGTTGGGCTCAGAAATTGGGTCAACAGAGTGGACTTGGAGCATTTGCTGAATCAAGAGAAAGAGGGAAAGATAATTTGGAAAGCGTCGTTGCCAAAACCAGTAGTCTAGAAACAGAAAGATTCTGGTCAGCCACAGATTGTATTGGTGGATGGGTTCCAAGAGGGATAGGTCAGGAGTGGAAGAGCAGTAATTCTCAAGTTGATGAGTAAGAATTTGCTGCTGCTTTGGTTTACTCAATCACCAGTGTCCTGGTGAGAGGGTGGAGAGGTGGTATGAACAGGGAAGGAGTCACCCAAGGTTCTTTTTTGCAGAGGAGAGACAGTCTAATACAAGAAAAGAGGTTCTTCTGTTTGTTAATTTGTGTGTAATGGAGCTAAGCAACTTGGTCATCTGTGCAGTGCCTTAGACCTGAGCCTGGGGCCATACTACAATTTAGCAACGTCTCGAATCATAGATTCACACTGAGGTCTGGTTGATAGATCGGTTCTTCCTAGTTACTTTAAAATAATGCCTATCTTCAAAGCATCATCCTGATGAATTTTCTTCTTTGATCTCTCTCTCTTTTTTTTAAAGATTTTATTTATTAATTAGAGAGAGAGAGTGTGTGTGTGTGTGTGTGTGTGTACGTGGGAGAGCACACAAGTGGGGGGAGGGGCATACGGAGAGGGGAAGGGAGAAGCGGACTCCCCGCTGAGCACGAAGCCCAAGGCCTGGGGCTCCCTCCCAGGACCCCAAGGTCATGACCTGAGCCGAAGTCAGACACCCAACCAACTGAACCATCCAGGTGCCCCCTTTGAGTCTCTTCAAGGACCATAATAAAAGTAGAGATGTCAGAGTGAAATTTGTGACCCATGTGCTCTTTTCTGCTTCTATCCAGGTAGCAGGATTACTCGGTTTACTGGAGGCTGCTGAAGTCCTCCCTCTGTCTCTGTCTGTCTCTCCATCCAACCATCCATCTTTCTGTGTACCTGGTACTGTTTTTGGCACGTAGCAAATGTTAACTCATTGCCTCTTGCCTAACAGTCCCGTGAGATAAGTGTGATTGTTACCCCATTAGGAGAAATGGGCTGGGCGGGCAGCTGAAGCACAGAGAGCTCAAGTGCCCAGCCAGTAAAGCAGCGGAGCCAGGAACCAAGCCAGGCAGCAGAGCCCCCCAGGGTTCACATAACCTCCCCATAAGAAGCCTTCCTAGATGACTCTGAAATCCTTCTGGGAAGTTCCGCAAATGCTTGCACGGCTGTTCCTCCCAAAGGCTCCCGCAGGTGCTCCCACACGGGCTGGCCCATAGGCGGCCTAGCAGTCAGGGTAACCGTCTGGATTGCAGCTGCTTGGTGGTCCATTTGCTCCTCCTCTCCTTTTCATCTTCTCTTCCTCCTGCCCACGTGTGAACACCTGTAAGAGCAGCATCCTTGACTTTCCAGGTCAGGACTCGGGGCTTCTTTACCTCTATCGGAGGGAGGGGATGGGGTGTCTCTTACCTGCTCCCTGACAGCTCCTGGCCTGTCCTCAGCCTCAGCTCAAAGCTCTCCAGGCCAGGTAACACCAAACCGCTGCCTGCCTTCCTCCAGCATCAGGCAGCCAGGACCTTCTCTAGGAAAGTACACAAAAGAACACCACTGCCTGGGGCCACGGATTAAGGAATTTTAACCTGGGGGGACCTGAAAGGTGATCTTTTAAAAACATGCATATCTCTCAGTGCCAAAGTAGATCTGTATATCGTCAGGGCATATGCCTTCAAATTTCCATGTGACCAATTCAAGCATTTTTATCCTTCCCTAAAACTAATGACTGACCTAAATGTGTGCATGTGCGCATCCCTATCTTTAAAAAGAAGTATGGGTTTAGTCCTGTTTTTAAGTGGTTTGCACTGAATGCAAACTGCATTCATCATCAGGTTGAACCAAAGGGTTTTTCAGCTTGTAGAGCTATGGAAGTCACCAGTGCATTAACTGCCAATGCAAATTTATTAATTTGCACTGTGGGGAACATTGAGGTCATCTGACCGAAAATGAAACTGATTTCCTATCTTTATACATGCTAATAAATCAGGGGGGAAGCATGCCCCCAGAGTAGACTGGACTTTATTAGCCCTTTCCTGTGACACTAAGATACTTGGAAAATAACTCCCCCAGCATTTTCATCAAAGAGAGCCAAAAATAAAAACAATAAAAACCTTTTAGAGTAGTTATCTGCCTTTTTTCAACGCATCTCCTAAAAAAAAAAATTTTTTTTTTGAAAAAAAAAATTTTTAACTAGAAGATTTATAGAAGTTCAGGATATTAGGGGACTGTTGTATTTTGTAAATATGAGAAAGGTTCAGCTATTGAATCCAGCTTTATTGGGGATGTTTGCTCCGTGTTCCTGCCTTTTGCAAGTTTTGCTGGGCAAGTGTAATTCTTTACCAAAAGGAAACATTTATGCTCCCAGATGCCACCAAGTTATTGAAACAGAGGCAGATAAACTTAGTCAAGAAGTATTTAGTAATTACTCTGTGTTCCAGTATATTCTGAGTATGACACAGCTCCTCGAACAATTTATAATTTGGGCGTGGTAACAAGCCTATTTCGCATGAAACAATTAGAATAATCTAACCAGAATTATAACCTAATGCCCAGTGATGTGAATCAGACTCAGCTCGGTGTGCCTTCCAGAGGAGATGGGCCAGTCAGAAAAGCCTGCAGTGGTTTGGGAGGGATTTGTAGGTAAGTGATATTGACCCTGGGTTTTGAGGGTATAAAGTTTTGAAAGGGAGAGACAGTTGTTTCTTCAGAGCTAGGATAGGCAGGGGACAGTAATGCAGAGTGCTTTGGGGATGATGAGAGATTAGCCCAGTTGGAGCAAAGGATTAAGAAGGAGAAGTGGTAGTATATAAACAAGATGGTAATAATCTTTTTTTCTAAATAAGAAGTCTAGCTATATGTTCCAATATATAAACAGTGGGGGAAAATGTTTTAAATTGAGATTAGCGAAGAATATCTGGGGTATGTATTTCAGTCACCACGGAGAACCCAAGATCCAATATGATGGCCGAGGTTAAGCATACTTAACTTAGCAAGAGCTCCGTATAGGGCTCATCAGCGTCAGCCATCATTATGAGAGCAGTGTTTTAGAAAGATTTGGAGTCAGGATGCTCAACTCCCAAGACTGCAAATGTGTTCTGAAGGTATAGACTGAACCCTTTCTATCCTTTTTTAGGGGAGCTGGATAAGTATTTATCTCCCAGGTCGTAGGTCTGTTGAAGCAAGGATGGCATTGTCTCTACTCACTGTTGTATTGTTGTATCCCCAGTACTTAAGGATGTCAAAATTTATTTCTTGAAAGACCTGGGAATGCTTTTCAGGACAGACAGGACAGGGGACATGCTGAAGGTAATAGAGGCATAAGATAAGTAAAAAAAAAAAAAACAAAAAACAAAAAAAACCCAAGGTGCTTTTATTCACCGAGCAAGCTCAGCTTGAACCATTTAATGATCTTGACCTTAGGATGTGGCTACATAGTAGAGAGTGAGTTCAGGGTGAGGCTGACCGTGTCTCACAGAGTGTCTTTCAATTGCCGCTAACATTGGAACCCAACAAGACAATTGGAGATTGAGAGCTGCAGGTCAGAGGCAGAGCCGTCCCTGTTTTCCTGTGCTTTTGCAGGAAGTGCATTTTATAGAAAAGTCTGAGAGGAACCGAGGGGAAAGGAGAGCTCTGAGCGGTGAGTTCCCAGCCAGCTGACCAGGCACTCCCGGCACTGCCACCGAAGCTGGCCCTCCTCTTAGGGGCTGCTCCATGGGACCCTGCAGCCCCTGGCCCAGCCTGTCCCTGGGCTCTGGGGGGGCATGCCGATGAGGATGGCACGACGCGCCAGAGTCTAGGATGGTAAGAGGTTCTCCTTCTTTGATTTAGGCATGACTTATTTGCATCTGAAACTAGCCAGTTTTCACTTCTTCTGGGCAATTTTTAAAAAAGGGTGTAGCGTCTTCTAACCCGTATGTGCTCTCAGATCTAGTTCAGAGGGCTTCTCCGAGTCATCACCAAGCTTAGCGGTGAATTTGACCAGCCCGAAGGCTTGGTGTGCAGGTGCACCCGGGTCTGGAGTCCTGGGTCTGAAATCACGCGCTAGCGTCCTTTGGGGTTTCATAAGCTTCTGCTGTGGAGGCAAAAAGTTCTCAACTGAATGTGTGTGAACTGAACCCAGTTCGGGACAGTGAGAAGGAAACTTGGCCTCCGTCACACTTCACAAACCGTGCTGTCCGATGAGAGCCTGGTGGCCGTGCGAGGCTTGAGCCGCGGTCCCCGCCGCAAGCTGGGGCTGGGCATCCGTTAAGAATTTTGGACATTCTGGAAGCTCGGTGGGTATTTTTAGATGAGTCTTGTTCCTATGAATGAGGAAGTCCGGCAGATGGCTCCTGTGCCTGGATTGTTTTGTTTTTTTTTTTTTCACCCCAGCTTTCTACCAATACAGTTTGGAGAAAACACTGACAGGGCTTCTTTCTTGAAGGACAATGGGGGGAAAAGCCATTCTGAAAACACCAGGCGGCAGCTGCAGGGTTCAGTCTCTAAGGACACCAGGCCATAGGCCGTGTATTTCATCCTCCTCTCCTGTGACTCGAGCTCATCGATGGGAGGCAGGGAAGGAAGTCTGAGTAAGAACAAGTCGTTTATCACCCTGCGTGAGCAAAGACATCTGTGCAGTCCGTGCTCTCCCTGCCGCTGATAAGAATGTTATTCACCACCCAGAGAGGAAAGACCGGAGTCTGTGGTTTCGGCCCGTTGAAGCCACTTCCTTAAATGACATGACATCAGATTGCAACTTCTAGATGGTTGGCACCAGTTTTATGAAGAGCAGATCAAATTATCGTTAGTGAGGGGAAAGCACCTTTAGAAACAATTGGTAGAGTCTTGGCTGTGCCTCGTTGTGTGCTTTTGGATGGTCATCTGGCCTTAGGTCCAACAGAACAACCCAATAGGGCTCAGAAAAGTCACCTTTGGAATAGTGAGCCTTTTCTGGGGATTCTTTTTTTTTTTTTAACTTTTTTTTTTTTTTTAAGATTTTATTTATTATTTAGAGAGAGAGAGAGAGCGAGCACAGGCGGACAGAGGCAGAGGGAGGAGCAGGCCCCCCCGCCAAGCAAGGAGCCCGATGTGGGACTCGATCCCAGGACGCTGGGATCATGACCTGAGCCGAAGGCAGCCGCTCAACCAACTGAGCCACCCAGGCGTCCCTTTTCTGGGGATTCTTAAGCAATGTCTTGCTTACACTGATGGAGCACACAAAAGCAACTTGATTGTAGGTGTGTCCTCTGACGGTCAGCTTCCCCTTTCACTCTGAAATCTGAGCCAGTTTGGCTCATTCCCTACTTAAAATGGCAATTCGTTAAGAGCACAGATTCCATGGGCTTCCAAGAAAGAAGGTTTTTGATGCAATTCACACCCAAGATCTCGCTGTTATGAGAAAGGGTTACCCCTTGCTTCCCCCATTTACACCAGAGCATTCCAGATACCTCCTGGGCCTCCCGTAACCTGGTGGGAGCCTGGGCTTCTCAAGCCTTTTTAGTAGAGAAATGGTCATCTTCCCAGAAGCCACAAAAACATGAAAATTCCCCCTGTGCTTAGATACTGAGATTTACCAATTGTACTATTTTTTTTTTTAAAGATTTTTATTTATTTGTTTGCATAGAGAGAAATTACAAGTGAGCAGAGAGGAGGCAGGCAGAGAGAGAGAAGGAAGCAGGTGAACAGAGAGCCCGATGCGGGGCTCGATCCCAGGACCTTGAGATCATGACCTGAGCTGAAGGCAGAGGCTTAACCCACTGAGCCACCCAGGTGTCCCTACCAAGTCTACTTTTGAGGCTCCCCATGTCCCTCCACGTACATACATGCTGCCCAAGATTTATCCTGCAACCCCGAGAATAATTTTGTCTGCATTTACTTGGTGAGTTCAAAACCGTGACTTCTCCCTCCTAGCAACTAGATGCAGAAGAACTGATTTCTGAAGTCTCAGAAGAGTAGTTAGGTCCAAAAAATAACTTTTTCCATCCACAATGCTCTTCTGTGGTATTACTAACCTTCACTGAATCTGCCCATCCCACCGTGAGGCCCGGTGGAAACCCTGCTGGGTCCTTCTTTCTGTCCCTCCCCTTTCTGAGGCTCAGCAGCAGGTCAACGAAGATGACCACTCCTAGGTTCATGCAGGCCCTACTGACTTTCTGTCCTCCTAGAAATGTTCATTTTCCATTTATCAAATATGTCAAGCATACAGGGAAGTTCAAAGAATAATTTAGCTGTCATGTGTCCTCCAAAGATTTTTCAAGTGTTATTAACCCTTAGCCATTTTAGATTTTGAAAACTAAAATGTTACAGGTTCAGGGGAAAAGGACTTAGTATCTAGTTTCTGTTTCCATTTCCCACTGTTACCCAGAATATTCATTATCTTGAAGGTGATGAGTATTATTTCCATTTGACTGCATACATATGATAAAAAAATTGCAGTGTCATTATGTATTTTTAAAATATATTTAAATAGCATCACACTGTACTTGAGACCTTTTGCAAGTTACTTTTTTTTTTAATTGAACTATATAGTTGGCATACAGTATCATATTAGTTTCGGGTACATTATTAAATGCTCACCATGATGCCTAGTTACCATCTGTCACCCTATGAAGTTATTATAATATGATTGACTATAATCCCTGTGCTGTACTTTTCATCCTTGTGACTTACTTATTTTATAACTGGAAGTTTGTACCTCTTAATCCCGTTCCCCGATTTCAACCGTTCCCCTACTTTCTTCTCCTCTGGCCACCGCTAGTTTGTTCTTTGTTTTTGTGAGTCTCTTTTTCTGTTTTTTTTTTTTGTTCATTTGCTCATTTTGTTTTTTAGATTCCACATGTATGTGGGCTCATAGGGTATTTTTGTCTTTCTCTGGCTGATTTCATTTAGCCTGATGCCTTCTAGATGCATCCATGTTGTTAGAAATAGCGAGCGTTCTTTTTTATGACAGAGCGATATTCCATTGTATATACGTACCACCTCTTCTTTATTTGTTCATCCATCAGTGGACACTTTGGTGTCTTCTGTATCTTGGCCGTTGTAAATCACGCTGCAGTAAACGTAGGGGTCCATCGATCTTTTCAAATTAGTGGGTTTTCTTTTTTCTTTTTCAGGTAAATACCCAGATGTAAAGTTACTGGATCATATGGTATTTCTGTTTTTATTTTTTTAAGGAACCTCCACACTGTTTTCCATAGAGGCCGTGCCAGTTGGCATTCCCACCAACAATGCAAGAGGTTCCCTTTTCTCCACATCCTTGCCAACATTTGTTATTTCTTATGTTTTTGATACTAGCTATTCAGACTGGTGTGAGATCATTATCTCATTGCAATTTTGATTTTCCCCAAGCTGCTTTTAACATTCAACATTTAAGAATCATTTCAGTAGGGCGCCTGGGTGGCTCAGTTGGTTAAGCAGCTGCCTTCAGCTCAGGTCATGATCCCGGAGTCCCGGGATCGAGTCCCACATCGGGCTCCCAGCTCTACGGGGAGTCTGCTTCTCCCTCTGACCTTCTAGCCTCTCATGCCCTCTCTCACTGTCTCTCAAATAAATAAATAAATCTTAAAAAAAAAAAAGAATCATTTCAGTATTAGGACATTAAGTCAAGTTCATTTAGTTTTTAATTATATGTCATATTCCATTATAAGATTATACCACAATGTATCCATTATTTTATTGATGGACACTGAACTGTTTATGATTCTGTTTTTGCTGTTAGTAACACCATGAAGAACCTTGTCCGTGTATGAGATTCTCTTTAGATCTGCACTGATTGGTACAATAGTCAATAGCTTAAAATGTGGCTATTCTAAGTTGCATTGTGCTGTATGTATAAAATATACACCAGACTTTGAAGACTTAGAATGAAAAAGAAATGTAAAATATCTCATTAATGATTTTTATACTCATTGCCTATTAAATTGACAATATTTTTACATATTTTGTTTAAATAAAAGATATCATTAAAAAAATTTCCCCTGGGACGCCTGGGTGGCTCAGTTGGTTAAGCGCTGCCTTCGGCTCAGGTCATGATCCCAGCGTCCTGGGATCGAGTCCCACATCGGGCTCCTTGCTCGGCAGGGAACCTGCTTCTCCCTCTGCCTCTGCCTGCCTCTCTGTCTGCCTGTGCTCGCTCGCTCTCTCTCCCTTTCTCTCTGACAAATAAATAAATAAAAATTTAAAAAATAATAATAATAATAATTTCCCCTATAATTTGGCTACTAAAAAGCTTCAAATTACGTATATATGACTTGCACTGTAATTTTGTTGGACAAGGCTGGTCTAGTGATTGCCATGTACAGTGTGGTAATCTGTGTTTGTAAATAAAGTTTTCTTGGAAAACATGTCCATTCATTTACACAGGGTTGATGACTGCTTTCCTGCTGCCGTAGCAGAGTTCAGTAGTTGTGACAGAGACCATATGATCCATAATCCTAAGATATCACCCATCTGGCCTTTTAAGGAAATGCTTGTTGACACCTATTCTAGAGCATGATTTTTAGCCATTTTTTTAAATGTATTTTTATTTATTTGATAGACAGAGATCACAAGTAGGCAGAGAGGCAGGCAGAGAGAGAGGGGGAAGCAGGCTCTCCACTGAGCAGGGAGCCCGATGCGGGGCTCGATCCCAGGACCCTGAGATCACGACCTGAGCCGAAGGCAGAGGCTTTAACCCACTGAGCCACCCAGGGGCCCCGATTTTTAGCCATTTTTTAACAATGGCCCACAATAAGAAATTTATTGACTATCATGACCCAATAGGCACACACCTGAACCAGAAGTTCCACAGAACAATGTTTCAAGAATCCTTACCAAAATATTTTCATGTTTTCTGGTCCCATAGCAGCATATTTTGTTAAATTGCTGGTAAATTGCCATGACTCACTAAATTGACTGGGCTGCACGTTCACTGCTAGTGATTTGAATAACATTTCTTGAGGACATCACACACACACACACACACACACACACACTTACATATTTTTTTTAGTTTTATCTGTTTGTATACATTTCATTCAGTGTTTTTCCAGGTTTATGGAATGGGGAGCTTTGCCAGCTCAGCAGCTCTGCTGCCGGAATTTCTCCCTTGGCAATTTTCTGGGCCTGAGGAGCAAGAGACTCCAGAGGCCGCTTTGGAGGGGCTGGGTATCGCATTGCCACAGAGCTGGCTTCTCTCCTAGACCCAGGAGTTGTCATTACTCACAGCTGCAGATCTAGGCTTTATCTGCAAAGGCCATGATTGATAGATCAGATGAGAATAAAAATATTTTACAAAACTTTCCATGATTTTATTTTGCCAGAGGGTAAAATAAAGATAATCTACTGCCAGAGCACTTCCTGAGGATCTGATATTTCCCAGAGCCCTACAATGACATTAAAACATAAAGCATAGTATTGGTTGTGATCTGGCCATCACTGTCACAGCTTACACTTGACAGCTGTAAGCTATTTCTCAATGTGGTTCTAAGAATTGGGGGTGAGGAGAAGGATGTGTGCCTGAAGAGTATTTTCATGGGAGCTAACAAACTTTCTGTAAACTTTTCTGGTGATCAGTACAGCATCCCCGGGACTGCAAAGACCAATGGAGGGCCTGGCAATGTTGAACACAAAGAACAATCGATACATTCTTGACTGTAAGGTCATGTGCATTAAATAAGGCAGTTCTGATGCCAGATCAATACTGCATTGTATATTTCCTACAGCTGATATTGAGATATAGATCTGCTGTAGTGGGAACAGGACTGTCATCAGGAAATATCAGTTCGGACAAATCTGGGTTACCACCAACAGGGAGAGAGCTAGATTGATTGTGGTCTGCCTCACTTGGTGGCAAAAATGTCAGGTCAGAGTGAATATTCATGTAGTCCTTGGGAAAAGAGAAGGAGAAATCAATAAGCTAACTGCTTTACCTGATAACGGGCCGTGTTTTCTCCAAGGCAAGTTATTTTTCACTTGAAGTTGGTATTCTGGTCTGTGATATGTTAGTAATGGTGTCTTAGAGATGCAACAAAAGATTTCATAGAAAGCCTAAGGGCAGATTCTGTGCTTCAGGAAGAAGGGTTATGTTAGCATGTTTCTGAGCATTGTACTAGAAGTCTGGTTAAATTGATAGAAAGTTTTCATTAATTCCAAGGAATAACCTAGACCCTTTGAAGCTCTGTTAAGAGAGTACAGGACAAAAAGAAATCCCACCTTTTTAGTCCTAATTTGCAATTCATTTGCCCTGTGATCTTGCAGAAGCTACCCAATCTCTGTATATCTCTGTAATTGACTCACATGATAACGTTCGTGTTCTTCTTCATAGAGATGTTACACAGTCTACAATAGGGGTCATACATGTTTTGGCCGACAGGGTTAGAATATGAAGATGGTTCCTCCCAAATCATGAATTTGGCATTTGTCTAAATTTCATAGAGTCCCCCCTCCTGACCATACTTGACAAATCTCCTACCATTCACATGCATAAGGTTTCAAAAGTGTGCCTGTTCTCTCTTCCCAGGGTCTTTTTTTTTTTTTTTCTCCAAAACTTGCTGGTGCTTCAAGTTTCCAGAGCATAGTGGGTTCATGACCCATTGCCTGGCTTTTGAACTGAACCCAAACTGATTGCTTTTATTGTTTGTTCTTGCATTTTCCAGGCACCTTTTAAAAATGAACAAGAGCAGCTCTGATTTGGAAAAAGTGAGCCAGGGCTCTGCAGAGAGCCTCAGTCCTCCCTGCAGGGGTGTCCACGTCAGCTTCAACACGGGCTCCACGGACAGCCTGGCCTCGGACTCTAGGACCTGCAGCGATGGAGGTAACAGACTTGACCTTGGCAGGGAGGCTTAGATTCTCCTGAGTCTGGAAGGCTGGCCTTGGGCTCACTGCTAGGATTTGGAATGGCTGAGCTAGACCTACCGTCTTGGTCCTGTTTTGCCCCTGAGGTAGACTCCACCGAGGGGCAGCTGCCATTAATTCCCTATTGGATACATGACAAGGCACCTCATGCCGTCCTGCCCTTTCCACCGACACACAGTGCGTCCACTGGCTCCTGGGATGATAAGGTCTGTCTTCCATTTCTGTCCTCGCAATGGGTTCTCGGGGGATTAGTACCGCCAACCACAAGTTTTTACCCTCCACGTTTCTCTCTCTCCCTCTCCACCAACTTGTTCACTCCTTCATGTGCATGAGGGCACACCCCCGTGCACACGTGCACACACTCACTTGGAAACGGCAGGTGCTTATGTATATGTTTGTTGAGTTAAAGCATGGAGGCTTCATGAGCTACCAGCCATCCCACTCTGTGCAGAAAGCTCTAAGGTGTACTATGTGGCTATGTCCTGATTAGGCACATTCCTGACAAGGAACTCTTGTGTTTCTGTAGTCGTAATGGGTAGTGTTAAAACCTCTCACCGTTTCAACATTCTGTGTGTGTGTGTGTGTGTGTGTGTTTCTTCTGCTTTTCTCTTAAACTTGCTTTAGCATGTTAGTTTTTGACATGTGCTAACATGATGACCTCTCTCACTCCAGTGGAAATATTTCTTCCCAGTAGGCGATTTTGGAGTCAAGACTTCCATCATAAAGTTGCGGTCACTAACATATTTCTATTGGAAAGATGAGTACTGCAAAGTCTAGAGCATATGTTGTGTCAGTCTGTGGTGTGTTCTTATGGGAAACTTCTGATAGCTCAGACTTTAAAACAGGAAATCTCTTAGTCTTGATTGGGGGGGGGTGTAGCGAAAGAGGGCTTTCTTTCTCTGTAGATTTTCCCCTTTTCATGGTTCTGTCTTTATCAAAAGAAGAAGTTATTCAATGGGAATGCACTTCAAAATTGGGATTCCTAGATCAACACAAAGTGTATGCCTTGTTACTAGACTTTGGGTCCTTAGAATGAATGACTTTATTCTGCTTATGAATGCTTATGCTTTCTCCTGCTTATGGCTCTATTTCCCAGACCATGCTTCCTTTCCCCACCCTCCCTTTGTCATATCTATTAAACATCAGTCTAGAGACCATCTAGAACCACACTGGTCATGAAATGTGAAGAACCCTTCAGTCTGCCTCATTGTTAATCAAGGTGGCTTGCTCCTGGTCTATTCCTAAATGGTTATCTTTCAATCCCATGAATTCTTACTCGCTTTTACCTCATAGAAAGAATATTGAAGTATTTATCCATCATACTTTGTGTGACTATATCTAGCCCTAAAGCTGAGAGAGTGGATCTGAAGAGAGGTAGAGATAGTTCAAGCTAAAGTTCCTAGAGACCAGAATAGAGTGTCTTCTTCTCTAATATTAAATCAAAAGATATCATTAGACTATTTGTTTTGTCAGTAAGAATTCACTAGTGAAAAGAGATGCATTTTGCAGACTTTTTGTATCTGCAGTAAAGATGGACCTGAGTGAGTTGTCAGGGTTAGTGGTTGTCAGGGTTAGTGGTCAAAGATAGTTTTCTACTATTTGGGTTTTGTGGCAAAAAAAAAAAAAAGTTTTAAATTTTATTTAAAAGGTGTGGGGGGGTGGCGTCTGGGTGGCGCAGTCAGTTAAGTGTCCAGCTCTTGGTTTCAGCTCAGGTCTTGACCTCAGGGTCATGAGACAGAGCCCCGCATTGGGCTCTGTGCTCAGCGGGGAGTCTGCCTGAGGTTCTCTCTTTCCTTTTCCCTCCCCCACTTCTCACATGCATGAGTGCACGCTCTCCCTCTCTCTCAAATAAATAAATCTTTCTAAAAAATCTTATAAGAAAAACAAACGTAATTGAAATATATTACTTTGTTGAATTTTAAAAACTGGTGTGTCTAAATTTTAGGTTGACAAAGTGTCATCTTTATGTCAGTGTTCATGTCATTTCTTCAGGCTTGTATCCCATGTCACACCCCTCAGAGCACATCTGTCATCCCATGTGTCCATGTGGGCAATTCAGCTGAACAGTGAGTCCACTCGGTGGAAGGAAAAAATCCATGAGAGCAGTTGTTTGGTTGGTGCTTGGTGTGGAGGAACGGATACCACGTGTCAGGACAGATCCATGCATGCTGCCAAGAGGTGACCTGTGGGGAACAGCTGGGAGGCACAGAGTTCGGCTAAATGATCACCACAAGTGGTCATCAGAAGACCCTCATGCTGTAAATGGTTCCTTTTAAATAGGTGAACCTAATGTCCCATGGAGATCATTTTCCTTTTCGATTTAGGGTAATGTTAAAATTCAGTGCCACAGCTTAATGCACATCCCCGACGCCAGGTTCGCACAGTCCAGGAGATTAGAAAGTGCTCT
Source organism: Taxidea taxus jeffersonii (assembly GCA_003697995.1). Taxonomy (NCBI): domain Eukaryota; kingdom Metazoa; phylum Chordata; class Mammalia; order Carnivora; family Mustelidae; genus Taxidea; species Taxidea taxus. Next base: position 23,400 of record RCUC01127209.1, on the reverse strand, counting down.
GTCGAACCGAAGCTGTTGGTACCAGCAACGGGTAAGAGGTCTGGCCACACAGTGAATTTAGGTGTGGATTCACATGAAGGTCAGTGTTCGTGTTTTTATAGCTAGCAGACCAGAAATATAGCCAGGTTAATGAAATATCCTCATAGTAGTCAGCTTCTTTTCCTCAGTAATTATGCCAAGGGTTTTTTTTGTTGTTATTTTTTTTTAAGATTTTATTTATTTATTTAAGAGAGAGAGCGCACACGAGCAGGGTGGGGGGGGCAGAGAGAAAGGGATAAGCCCACTCCCCACTGAGCAGGGAGCCCAACACAGGGCTCGATCCCAGGACCCCGGGATCATGACCTGAGCTGAAGGCAGCCGTTGAACCCACCGAGCCACCCAAGCACCCTCCCCTCAGGATTTTTTAAATATATGCATTAGTTCAGCCATTGACTTGATAGATATTTGTCGAATCTAGACCTCGTGCTGCGTACGATTTTAGATGTTGAACACAGAGCAGTGACAAAAAAGGCCCAGTTCCTTCTCTCCGATTCCAGTGGGGAGAGATGGACAAGGAGAAAGATAAAGGGCTAAAGTGAAATAGCCAGTGTGTCAGATGGCCCTGAATGCTATGGGGAAGAATCAAGCCAGGAAGTGGGCGGGAAGGGGTGGGCGCATCTGTCTAGAGGAGAGACAGTCAGTCCACACAGATCAGACATCAGTCGGGAGTGACGGCCTGACCTTCACTGAGCATTTGCTTCTCTACTCCGGCTGTTACCTGAGACGCCGTAAGAAGAAAAGGCGGCCCTGAAAAAGGCCTCGAAAACTCCCTAGCTGACTGTCAAACAGCTCTCAGAGCGCTTGATCCTAAATTGGCGGGTTCGGTCTAATAGATTCCATTTGGTGTTTCGCTCTAACACAGTGAGGCCCGCCTCACCCCCCACCGCTGTGGAGACATGCTGAGTCATGGGATCTGTTCTGGGAGATTGATTAGTGAAGGAGGATGAAGCTATCCCAAAGGAAAAGATAGTCATTTTTAAGAATGTCTATGGCGGGAGCACCTGGGTGGCTCAGTGGGTTAAAGCCTCTGCCTTCGGCTTGGGTCATGATCCCAGGGTCCTGGGATCGAGCCCCACATCGAGCTGTCTGCTCAGTGGGGAGCCAGCTTCTTCCTCTCTCTCTTTCTGCCTGCCTCTCTGCCTACTTGTGATCTCTGTCTGTCAATTAAATAAATAAAATCTTTAAAAAAAAAAAAAAAAAGAATGTCTGTGGCCTGAGCCCTTACAATATCGCCAAAGTGAAGCTTTACCTTCACTTAAACTATTCCCTTTAAACTGAATTTTTTTTTTTTTATTAGAGAGAGAGAGAGCGAGCACAGGCAGACAGAGAGGCAGGCAGAGGCAGAGGGAGAAGCAGGCTCCCTGCCAAGCAAGGAGCCTGATGTGGGACTCGATCCCAGGACGCTGGGATCATGACCTGAGCCCAAGGCAGCCGCTTAACCAACTGAGCCACCCAGGCGTCCCTAAACTGAATTTTAAAATATATATTTTCACTTCAGGAAAGTCAGTACGTGTCTCAGAATAACAATTCACTTGATGGGGAACAATATGACAGGAAAAGTCAGAGTCATCGATACCCTCTAAACGAGCTCCCACCTTTGAAATTTTGAGGATATTTTTCTATATCATCTCAGAAATTTTTATCCATATTTATTTTTTTTAATTTTTAAAAAGATTTTATTTATTCACAGAGAGAGAGCACAAGCAGGGGGAGTGGCAGGCAGAGGCAGAGGGAGAAGCAGGCTGCGTGCTGAGCGTAGAGCCAGATATGAGGCTCTATCCCAGGACCCTGGGATCATGAGCTGAACCGAAGGCAGACGCTTAACTGACTGAGCCATGCAGTCTCCCCCTTTATCTGTATTTAAAATGTCATAAACCTCAATTGGACACATTTTTATCTTAATATATCTTGAAGTCTTTCAAATCAGAACCTCTGATTTGAATCTCATTTTTCTCATCATTTTTGTTAATGCTGCATATTTTGCATATTTTGTCACTGCATATTTTGTCATTGTGCAAAGTGGTTAAACCCCTCTCTTAAACAATGCATGGTTAGGTGAGCTTCTTTACCAGTATCCGGTAAGATTCTGTGACACACCTTCAGATAATTTGGTGAGCATATCTGTAAGATAAATTCTTAGAAGAAGTGGCATTGATATGTCAAAACAGACGCATTTTAAATAGACGTTCCCAAATTATCCTGTAAGATGTCAATTTATGCTCCATCAACAGCATGGGAAAGTGCTTCGAACTAATTGTTAATTTTACTGTTCATTTGGAAGAAGACCCCTAAATGATACTGTGTTCTCACAGGAGATGCGGAGCGCAGGAGTCCAGGGCCGCACTGGGGCGATGGTCATGGAATGTTTACCATGAGCCAGCTTCCAAACTGAGACCCCCCTCTTTTGCATGTAAATTGCATTCACGTCTTGATTATTGTTTCTTGGGATGATTAAGTGTTCTGGAGAGACTCCTCACAAATGCCACATTTCCCTGCCAGTTGTAAAATGTTAATAACATGCTTCCATTTTCAGACCACGTTTGCCTTCTTGAGAAAGCAAGCGTTCTTTTTGAAGGGATACTTGACTGCTTTTTTTTTTTTTTTTAAACATTTAGAGTTGAGCCTTTCTGATTGTGTGACCGAAGAGTTTGCACAATTTTTCCTTGGAGGAATAGCTACATGTGAGGTTAGACCATTCCCTCTGCCACCCACTTCATGTATCAAGGGCTGGGAAGAGAGGGTTTGGTAGAAACCATCAAGAGTGCCATTTCTGTGTGCCATGGGCAAGGGGCCCGCATAGACGGCTTTCTCTGAATGAGGCCACAGGTTGTGGGAGAGGTTTGATCCATCTGCTTTTTGCCCTGTGCCTTGCATTTAGTAGGTGCTCAGGAAACGTTGAATGAACGGGTAAATCTCTACAGCCATTTCCAGCTAAACAGTCTATATCCTCATTTAAAAAAAAAAAAAATGACCCATGGAACACTCCCAAAGTTTTTCAAACAAAAGAAAATTCCGTTTGCTTTACCTTACGTGCAGTTGGAGAATAGCAAGACCCAAAAGCTAAGAATTTGGAGCTTGGGTGCTCCTGGCCCTGACTCTTCCCTCGGCCTCCACATTTGTCCTAGCCAGCAGCTGTCAGAAGGCAGAGCTGTGGCACCGAGAGAAACAGACGGGCTCATTTACACAGCTCAAAACTGGACTGACCACTTCCTCCTTAAGCCTGCCTCTCATTTTGGCTGAAGAGAACAATGAAAGTACCTATTAAAACCCAGCAAGAAGAGAGGACTCTATAATAAAAGAAAACATCCCAGTACTACGTTTGAACTTCTGGCCTGCCTTTCTGCCTTGGCTTTAAGCTGTTTATCCCAACCACTGAAATCCTGATTTCTTCTCTGCTTTCTAAATACAGTGGCACCAAACTCGTATTCCTCCCCCCTTGGTCTTTTTAGGATCCCACCCGGTGTCCCGTATGTGATACGTAGCTTTTCCACCAGAAACACTTTTTCTTCCCTGAAATGCACAGCCTGTAGAAATACAGACATGTTCTACTCTATAGTTAGCTGCTGGCTTTATACACAGAGTTGGAAATGGGAAGAAGAACTTTTGGAGCTCTCTGGCCCAATTAGTATGAAAAGTCATTTCAAAACCTACCGGTGATGTAACTATGATGAAGGCAGACTTCCCAGAAAAGTATTTTCCATTCTCACCCTTTTTGACACTCTTTGCTGTAAGCCAGAATTTGGAAACGGGGTGATCTAGCACCAGCATAAAACTGGGATATATTTGAATTCTTCTCATTGCTGTTGAAGCTGGGTCCTGAGAATATGGGCTTTGACAAAAGTGTTTTCAGGAGTTTAGGGTTTTGGGGTTTTTTGGGTTTTTTTTTTTTTTGTTTGTTTGTTTTGGGGGGGTCACATTTTCCTGAACCAGTGTTTTGCCTGTGACTTCTGTAGCTGTTTTAGGTGTCAAGGTGTGTCTGTCCCCTCTTTTTTCTGGCTCTCCTGAATGCAGAGTGTGGCAGCTATTGCAAATACAGCGGACGGACCCTGGCAAAACACAGGGATTATAACACCAACCCCATGCACAGTCAAAAATCCACATATAACTCCTGACTCCCCAGCAATGTTAACTACTAATAGCCTACCGTTGACCAGAAGCCTGATAACATGAAGAGTCCACTCACACGTATGTTGTAGGTATTATATACTGCGTTCTTACAGTACAGGAAGCTAGAGAAAGGAAAATCATAAGGAAGAGAAAATAAATATACAGTACAGTACTGTATTTATTAAAAAAAAAGAAGACATGTATAAGTGGACCCATTCATTCTGACCCCATGTTGCTCAGGGGTCAGCTGCAGTAAGAATGTAGCTGCTGTGTTGCCTACAGCCACGTTCGTGAGGAGGGTCCCCCATGAGAGACTGAAGAAACTGGTGGAATCAGAGTTGGTCTTCAGGGGTGCCCTCTGGTCCCGTAGCAAATAGGTACTGCTTGTTTCATGGCGGAGGAATCGCAGTTTCGTCGAGAAGGGCTGCACATTGACATCTCTTTTGGAGTAGCCCGGGGAATACCACCGGCTGAGCTGTTATGTGGACCTGGGCACCTGGGGCTCTCAGAGTGAAGGATGCGCTTATCACTACTTGTGGTTCCAAATCTGGAGGAAAACTTCAAGAAACCATAAGGAAGGAAGGAAGGAAGGAGAAAGAAAGAAAGGAAGGGAGGGAGGGAAGGAAGGAGAAAGAAAGAAAGAGGGAGGGGGGAGGAAAAGGAAAGAAAGAAGAAAGAGAGAAAGAAAAGGGAAGAAAAGAAAGAAGAAAGGAAAGACTTTAAGAAGGATGCCTCATGTTGGAAGGTGGTTGTGCCTGTTACAGAATTAAGCAATTTTTTTTAACCTCAAAATCACCATATGTGTACATAATCCCCAATTATATGGGTGAGGTGCACATTTCGGGTAAGCCTCACTTCCCTGGATGAGGTTTGGGTGATGGCAGCCCTGCCCTGCTGGGGACGTGTGTGGTCAGGGGTCACTCAGAGGCAGTGCCATCCGCTAGGACACACTTTGCTGGGTGACAGACATATAGCATCTAAGAAACAAAGAAAAATGAACCATTCTCCACCTAATACCTAGTCTTCTCCCAGATTTACCTATAGATCTGGTTAAAGCCTAGTACGCACTTTGTTGGGTGACATATAGCATCTAAGAACCAAAGAAAAATGAACCGTTCTCCACCTAATACCCAGTCCTCCTTCCAGATTTACCTATAGATCTGATCAAAGCCGTGCAGGAGAGCAAGGGAACACCCAGGGGGTAAGGGAGAAAATCACTTCCTTCCCACTGCCTGAACACACAAGTTATTTTTGGTGTGGAAGCAGAACTTCTCGATTCTCTTTGGTAATCTAGAGAATAAGAAGTGTTACAGATTTTATTTTATTTTATTTTAAGTTTCTTGCTGTCCCTACAGATTGAAAAGTTGACCCCAGGGGCAGCTGAGGGAGCTAGAGATAGAGAAACCATGGAAGGGAGAGAACCCTCTGTCTAGCGGTATTTTATTTCCAGGGCAGCTTTGAGACAAGATGCTTGTTGGGAGGGGTTGAAAATGGAGCAAGTGGCCAAAATTATAGACTGTTCCCTGCTGGGAGGGACCTCCACCGTGATGCCATTCGGTCAGTTTTTAAATGAGGGAACTCAGTCGGGTGAGGGCAATGGCGGGTTCGGGGCTGGTCCTGCTGCCCGCCCTCAGACCGCAGTCAAGGCAGAAAAGGTGGTGAAGGGGTGTCTTGGAGAGCTTACAGGGAGGCAAGGATGGGGAAATAGCACAAGACTCAAAGCGGCAGTGAATCCAGAAATTGATGTCAGACACATCTGGGCCAGTGGGACTGGGGACCAGAAGGAGTCTTCTCCATAGGCAGGCTGTCCCTGACCCTGGAGACACTGATTAAAGCATTGAGCAGAGACTCTGATCACAGGTTCCCTGCCTCCTCACATCCCCCTACCCCTGTGTCTGTTGATAACAAACAGAGAATCTGACACTTAGACCCATTCTGCTGTCTAGAAAGCAGAAAGGCCAGAAGATGGACCTGTTTCCTCCTGGCTGCCCTCCTGCTCATCACCTGGGAACCTGATGACTAAGGCTTAGTGTCCTTTGAGAGCCCCATATGTAAGGGGTCTTGCTCTTCCATTTTTTCAGCCCAGGAGCTAGTGAGGGATCCTCCCCCGGCTCTCTCAGCCTCTGCTAGAGGGAGGAAGTGAGTGGGCCGCCCTGGCCTTCTGCTGCCCCCACTGCTGGCTGCGCCCTTGAGAGGAGAAATGTTCCTTCCTAGAGAGTGTGGGGTAGGGGACCCACAGAACCCAGGGATTCAGAACCTGCTGAGATCAACTGCGCTCGGGGTCTCCGGTCCTCTGGCTGCCTGGCTCTTGCTTGCCCCACTTCTGACTGTGGGGGCTGGTACACGGGTGTGTAGAGTTGACTGGCCTGACCGTGTGCCACTGCTGCTTGGTTTATCACCAGCCTGGCCTCCTGCAAGGGAATAAATCAGTCACGCAGCCTTGCTGGCCAGGGGCCCCACCTGTCATTAGCAACGCAGGATGAGGTGGGAAGGAAAACTGACTGTGATCTTGATAAGCTACTGGGCAGCAAGAGTGCTTGCCTAGTACAGATGCAGGAGCGTGAGAAGCACTGTGCTTTCCCTGGGGTCTGGGAGGAGAGACAGCAGAGCCAGGGAAGGCGCTAATATGGAGCCCGATGGCCTCACTGTGCTGTGTGGGCTTCTTTCCTCATGAGCCTGTTGGTTCCTGGCTCCTGTGTTCATCAAGCTGCCTGCATCTACTTTACCCTGCAGTGAGCTTTGCATCTGGAATTGTCCTGGACAGAAGGCCCCCACTGCTGACTCCCTGACCGTGCTGTCATTGGCGAAGCTGAGGCACCGATGTCAGTGCCTGCGCTGCCCTGGTCCAGGCGAGCCCTGAGGATGTGTGCATGCCCCTTGCTCCCAAGGGGGACCCTCCCTATGGAGTGTCCCAAGTAAGGAGACCCTGTGTTGATCGGAAGGGCCTGGCGCCTGGGCTTGTCCCTCAGGGGCCCCTTCTGTCCCCACTTTGATTGGAAAGAGCAGAGTAGGATTCAGTGTGGGCAGAAAAAGTTGTTGGCTCTGCGGGAGCAGCCCTGGAAAGATTGTGCGCGTCAACACAGAGCTCCTAGTTTGCTTCCTTGCGGGCCTTTCCTGGTGCACCCGGGGCCTGCATGTTTATTGTAGCTCTTGCAATCGGTCATTCTGCTGAGGTGGGGAGAGGTGCAGAGGGACACCGCGTGCCCTGCCCTTATGATGACAGGGCTTGGGGAACTCCAGCAGGGGCACATGTCGCCATGCTGTGTCCTTGAATGTAAGACCCGTATTGCTCCCACATTTTAACCTTCGGGATACTGGGAGGCATTTTATGACCTGTGAATACAGTGAGTGCTTCTGTTACTGCCCTCAAAGCTGCTATCGAAAGAGTGGGGACATCCTCCAGTCGGTTCTGAGAGTGAAGGAAATGAGGACTATTTCAGTTTGCCCCTTTCCGTGCCCAGTGGCGATGCCTTTTTTCCCGCCTATTTTTACCTGAATTCTTGTTTCATTGGGAAAACTCCATTTTCTACACTGATATGAAGAGTGAAGTCCAGTTTTTGTCCTGTCTAGACTGGCCCTCCAGCTCCCCGTCTGAGATGCTTCTGAACATCTCCATGCTCTGGGGGTGAGAGAGGGGGCTGAGGCCCCCCATCGGGGTCAGCATCCTGTGTGCCCCACTCTGGGAACCGGGGGTCTAGGAAAAACTTGCTTTCCCTTGAGACCTGTTTCTTCATTTATAAAGTCACATACCTCCACCTTCTAAGATATTTCTGGGTCCACCCTGCCCCCCAAGGCACCAGGATATTTGCCAAAACTCATAGAAGTACACACCAAAAAGGGAGAATTTTGCTGTAGGTAAATTTACCCTCTATTAACCTGAATTTTTTAAAAAAAATCCATTCAAAGCAAACATTAAGGTTTACTGTTGTCATTATTGGCATTGTTTGCAAAACGTTGGAAACAACCTAAGTGTCCATCATGAGGGGATCAGTTAGCTAAATTATGATGCTTGCATAGGATGATATATTATGGGATCACTGTTAAAAAGAATTAGGATAGATCTGTACATCTGGTGTGAAATACCTTCTTTGAGTAAATATGTGCTGTGGGTGTGTGTGTTTGGGTCATTTTGGCAAATCTCCAGAAGGACCCCTGGAAATTGCCAGCAGTGGTTTCCTCTGATGAGGGAGACTGGGTGCTAAGGGACGGGTGAGGAGGAAGACTTCACTGGCACTGTATACCTTTCTTGCTTGTGAATTTTGTTCATTGTGCATCTGTTGTCTCTAAGAAATAGATACAAATAAAATAAATTGCTTTGACTGCAGGGCCCCCTAACTGAGTGTCATTGGCCTCTAGCCTGATTGTTGCTGTTTCTCTGTTTCAGGCCCTTCGTCTGAGCCAGCGCACTCACCCACCAGTAGTGGGAAGAAGCTCTTTGCTCCTGTTCCCTTCCCTTCAGGCTCCACTGAGGATGTGTCCCCCAGCGGTCCCCTCCAGCCCCCTCCTCTCCCCCAGAAGAAGTTAGTGAGCCGGGCAGCCTCTTCCCCTGATGGCTTCTTCTGGACCCAAGGGTCCCCCAAGCCAAGAACAGCAAGTCCCAAGCTGAACCTCAGCCACTCAGAAACCAATGTCTGCGCCCACGAAGATCCCCACTTCAGCTACTCCTCAAGCCCTGGGAGCCACCATCATCCAATCTTCTCCTCTTCTGAGCCCCTGGAGAAAACATTCAGAAGCAACGGCCACTGGGTGCCAGCACCAGGGCTGGCGGGTAGCAAGAGCAGCTGCGGGAGCCCCAGCCTCCGGTGCAGAGGCGTCCCCTCAGCCTCATCCTCCCAGCTGAGTGTTTCCAGCCAGGCATCTGCCAGCAGCACCCAGCTCCAGTTCCACAGCCTGCTGAGCAGCATCAGCAGCAAGGAGGGCACCTATGCCAAGCTCGGGGGGCTCTACGCCCAGTCCCTGGTCCGCCTCGCAGCCAAGTGTGAGGACCTCTTCATGGGCGGCCAGAAAAAGGAGCTGCACTTCAACGAGAATAACTGGTCGCTCTTCAAACTGACCTGTAACAAGCCCTGTTGTGACTCGGGGGATGCCATCTACTACTGTGCCACCTGCTCTGAGGACCCCGGCAGCACCTATGCTGTGAAAGTAGGTACCAACCCACCCCCCACCCCCCTTCCATTCTGCACTGCAGCCATCTGGCCCCAGCTGTGACAGGGCTGCAGCTCGGGCGACTCCTCTGACAGTCCAGGCTGCAGGAGCAGGCTCAAAGCCAGAGTTCTTGCTAACACTTAGTGCTCACCTATTTCTTGCTCAGCCCGGCCAGGGACACTGTGTGGGAAGATTTGTAGTGTGAACGTGACATTCCTCCTCTGCGTTTGGGAGTGAACCTGTGTGGTCTAGTTGGATTAGGGAAACAAGTTGTCTTTTTAAGGCAGCAGAGAGTTCACTGCATTCATTTATTCATCAGATTTTTATGGAGTGCCAGTCGTGTGCCAGGTGTTTTGTAAAGGTCTGAGTAAACAGAGGTGAACATAAGGTTCCTATGGAGCTTGTAATCTAGGAAGGGAGACAGCCACTGAAGATACTGTTCTGCACGTGTTAGAGCTGGAGAGAGCCAGGGGAGCAATAAGAGTAATTGTATCAATTAAGCATTCACTCAGCAACAAGCTTCTTGGGTGTATTCACTCCATGACCGCCAGTGTCACCATGCAAATAGCCTTTACAGATGGGGGATGGGAGGCACAAAATGATTAAGTAATCTGCCCACAGCTAGCCATCAGCTGGGATGGCTGTGAATGGTACTTTGTTTTGCCTGCAACACCCCTGCTCCCATCCTGTCGGTTAAAAAAAAGGAAGTTCCGAGAAGTTAAGAGACTAGCCCAAGGTAACACAGCTTTTGAATCTTTGCCACCAGATGAGGGCTGTTGCTCCCACCCCCCACTGCTCCCTCAGGAGGTGCTCTCAGCAACCTAGCCGAGCTGTCTCCACCCATCTGGCCACTCTGGTCTCCAACAAACACTCTGGTTCTTCCATGTGGCCCCTTCTCTCATATTCTTTGGTGTCCCTTAAATACCTGATGGTTCTGTAGCTCTTCTATAAGCGCAAGCTTTTGTGGGGAGTGAGGAGGGAAACCCTGAGCTCTTTTCTGCTAGCACCTGTCCACAGATATTCTTTCATTTCCAGCTAGAAAGAAATCCAAATAACTAACCTGAAATGGTCCAGGGAGGAAGCATAGCTTCCTGCTTACCAGTGGATTTTTTTTTTTTTTTTAATAATTGGGCAAGGAAAATGGCAGTGACTTTTACTTTGAGCTTTTTCTCTGAAGAACTTGGTGACACCACCATAAAAGATAGATAGGTAACCCCTGATCGGTATGTTCAGGGGGCTATATATAATTATTTGCTGCCTTCCTAGGAACAAAAGGGGTAGGAAGGGCTCTATGGCTACAAGGAGGATCCAGCTGATGGTACAGAAATCGAGGCCCCCAAAGACGAGGCTGGTGTGGCCAAGATGGCAGGCACTAGATGGAGGCAAATGCCAGCTTCCTGTGGGAGAGTTTGTGCATTTCTTGAATCTCATCGTCTATCTAAACCCAGCAGCTATATTCTTGGTGAGAGCCTGCCCTGCCACTCCCCATCGCCAGTTAAAAGCAAAAAAGAAACAATCCCAGTGTTTCCCTTCCTGTCAGGATAGTGAGTGGACGCACCGTGAGCCCAACAGGAGAAGCCGGTTATCCTGTGGGCCCAGAACCCAGCCAGTGACAGGGCTATACATGCGAGCACCCAGAATGCTGAGGCCAGGAGGTGCTTGAAGGGGGCTCTTCGCTCTTGCTAGCCCCAGGGCACCTGAGGAGGTGATCTGTGAGCCACCTTGGGGTCAAAGGGCAGAGCCATTGTCACCAGGCTCCTGAGGCTGGAGCTGGGCTCCTCCAGTGCCTCTCCATTTTGAGGAGGAAAGAACCCAATGGAAGAGGCTTACTCCCTCTTGCCGTGGGCTGGAACATGCCATGAGCCTGCTGCAACAACCCAGGGGCTGCCCAGCACAACCTCCACCACCAGATCAGAACCTCGGGGCAAATGGGTCTGGTTTTTCTATTTCTTTTTTTTACAAGTTCATTTGTTCATTTTCTTTTCTTTTTTAAGATTTTATTTATTTCTTTGAGAAAGAGAAAGAGAGCACAAGCAGGGGGAGCAGCAAGGATAGGGAGAGGAGAAGCAGGCTCCCTGCTCAGCAGAAAGCCCTATGCAGGACTCGATCCTAGGACCCCGGGTTCAACCCGAACCAAAGGCAGATGCTTCACTGACTGAGCCAGGTGCCCCATGGTTTTTATATTTCTTTCATTTTTTAAAAATTTTATTTATTTATTTGACAGAGATCACAAGCAGGCAGAGAGAGAGGGGGAAGCAGGCTCCCTGCCTAGCGGAGAGCCCGATGCAGGGCTCCATCCCAAGACCCTGAGATCATGACCTGAGCTGAAGGCAGAGGCTTAACCCATTGAGCCAGCCACCCAGGCACCCCGTGGTTTTTATATTTCTGAGTGCCTGTCGTGTGCGCTCAGATATCCAGGCCCTCCTATAGTAATGCAGTTAGCCCCGTTCTCTGAAGGACAACGCAGAACACCCAGCTTTCCCAGAGGAGGTGAAAAACAAGCCTTCCTCCTTATTTCATTAGGAATGTAAACCGTAATGAGACAGAAGATAGGCCCCTGCCCTCTAAGGAAGGCATTCCCCGGGTGTCCGATCTGACTTTGCCAAGAGACTCTGCAGCTCAAGGACTCTCTCGGTCATGTAGGAGAAGGAAATTCGGAGAACAGCTTCAAATACTCAGAGTCTAGGGAACAACGGCATCAATCTGCAAGCACACCGGGCCGGGTAATCGTGGGGTGGGGGCTTTTGGAACATCCTTCCCCCCCACCCCGTGCAGCTGCCCCGCTTCATTAACGCTGCAGTCTAGACAGAACGCAGTCATCCGGACGCCCCGGCCGGAGCAGGCCCCCTCCCGTGCCGCCGCCTCCCGCCCGCAGCTAGCTTCATCCGTGCCTGGGAAGCAGGAGCCTGGTGCCCAGTCCCCAAGAGCAAAAGCAGGCTCGCACCTGCTCCCACGAGACGCCGGGCCCCTGTTTCTGGGCTCAGCGCCCTGCAGCAGCCAGGAGATTAAAGTCAGCTCTCGGAGCCCTGCCCCGGAGTATGCGGTAGGGGAAAAAGGAAAAAAAAAAAAATCAGCAGCTGTGTGCGAGTTTTCGAAGCTGCTGTATTCCTCAGTCAGCTCCAACTCCGGTTCCGTAATTAGGGACCTGTGATAAGCCAGCTGGGCCTTCTTTAGTTAACAAACGTGACTTCGCCCAGATTTTTAACCGCGAATGAGGCTGCGGCTCCGAAGTTAAAAGCGAGACTTGGCTCAGCAGAACGTTTGAAATTGGAGCTGAACCAAAGGTTTGTGTGGTCTCGCACCAAAACCCAAGCGCAAACTCCCTAAAGATGAGGTGGAGGGGGTGGAGGGAGGAGAGAAAGCCTCCCTGCCCCCGCACCCCTTCCTCTACCCACCCCCACCATGCAGTGCTGTAAAACCCATCTCAGGGGGCGCCCCCCAGGCTGCCCCACCATTGCACTGCGCTGACTCGCAGATGCGGGGGCAGCAAGGAAGCTAAGGGTCCTAGCAGAGGACTAGCTCGCTGATTTTAAAATGCATCCAGCCCCATTGCCATTTACTCTGCTCCTTCATTTACATGTCTGTGCAAGCTGTCCCCGTGTTTGCTGGGCCCCGGGCCTTTCATAGCCTGGAGAAAAGGGCTCCTTGGAAACAGTTCCCAGGCCCTGGCCAGCTGCACCCTCCCGGTTTGTACAGTAACCCCCCAGCCAGCTCCGGGTTGCCTCACCACGTGGCTCCAGCCAGACCCACAGAGCAATCACCATGGCAACCTTTTCCAGTGAGTGCTCACCGTGGGCCAGGCACTGTGCTAGGAGCCACACCTGCCTTGTGTCATGGACCGCTTAATGGCCCCCAGGGGGGGAATGGGACCTATCACGGCCCTGACTGCAGAGGAGCAACCGGACTGAGACACATCAGGTCGGTCCTCATTATTTGTGGATTCTGTATTTTTGAGTCCACTCTCTATAATTTATTTGTAACCCCAAACTTTTCTGTGGTCGCTGCATGCACAGAGTGGGAGGAGATTTGAGTCACCCGATGGACGAATTCCCAGCCCAGGAGCCGACAAGGCAAGGCCCTGGCTTCCTGTCTCAGTGCTCACCTGTTAACTAGGATCCTTGCTGTGGTCTCTCGATGGCCTCATTCTTTCCACATTTGTGTTGATGACTTCACTGTTGAAAATGACCAGGCTAGGCGCTGCAGTCCTGTCTGGGGTTCCCGGGTGCCAGAGGGCTGTGGTGTGACCCTGGGAGAGTGTTAGATAAGCTTCGTTTGGGCCTGAGTTAGGTGCTGTCTGCCCTGAGTTCTTGGTTCGCGAATCAGGACTACCAGCTGCTAAAGCGTCTTTTTTTTTTTTAAATATTTTATTTATTTATTTGACAGACAGAGATCACAAGTAGGAAGAGAGGCAGAGAGAGAGGAGGAAGCAGGCTGTCCGCAGAGCAGAGAGCCCGATGCGGGGCTCAATCCTACGACCCTGGGATCATGACCCGAGCCGAAGGCAGTGGCTTTAACCCACTGAGCCACCCAGGCGCCCCTGCCAAAGCGTCTAAACAGAAACACCCACAAAATGAGGTTCGGTGCCCGTGCGTTGGCAAAAATCCCGGGACCGGACGCTTGTCAGAACTTTGCCTTCTGTTTCGCTTCAGTGCACTGGGTCGGTGTTCACTCCTATGGTGTTCGTGGCTACTTAAATCGCTGCCAGTGTTTGCAGAGCTCGGAGGTCAGCCCGGGTCTTTTTCAGTCCTGCCCCCGGAACACATCTCACTTGTACAGTCTTGGGCAAATAATTTAACCCCTCGGAGCCTCTGTTTCCTCGTCTGAAGCAGCGTTGGCCTCCTCTTTCCTTTTTGGGTTGTCTGAGATGTAATGAGATGCTGTGTGGAAAACGCTTGGCGGGCACAGGGCCTCACACGGGCAAGCATGAGGCTGCTGTGCGGTGGCCGAAAAGCTCTCAGAGGAGAGTGACCCCGACAGGGCCGCGCACTGTAGTTGGGATCGAGATGTGAGACCACTTTTCGAGAACTGTAAATTCCCTTTCATTTTTTTTTGTTGGGAAGAGTTTTTAAAATTTATTTATTTGAGAGGAAGAGAGAGAGAGAACAAGCAGTGGGGAGGGGCAGAGGGAGAGGGACAAGGGGCTCAATCCCGGGACCCCAGTGTCATGACCTGAGCCGATGGCACATGTTCCACCAACTGAGCCACTCAGGCGCCCCCTCCCTTCCCTTAATAATGTTTCAGAAGACTTCTGTTTAAAAACCAAATACAGTTGGGTGGGCTCAAATGAAGAGTCTGCAACAGTGCCCCTCAGGTATGTGTTCCAGAATCATTTCTGTTAGTGTAACAGGGAGCAGCGTCTGGGAGAAAAACGTTCTGCCGTTTGATTTCCCTTTTACTTCCGTAAGAGAGAGATGACTCTATGAGGGTGTCCCCTCGCTTCTTCCCCTCTCCCCATTACCATTTTTAAAAGTTTCCTCAGAGGGGTGCCTGAGTGGCTCAGTGGGTTAAAGCTTCTGCCTTCGGCTCGGGTCATGATCCCAGGGATCGACTGGGATCGAGCCCCGCATCGGGCTCTCTGCTCAGCAGGGAGCCTGCTTCCTCCTCTCTCTCTCTCTCTCTGCCTGCTGCTCTGCCTACTTGTGATCTCTGTCTGTCAAATAAATAAGTAAAATCTTTAAAAAAAAAAAAAAGAAGTTTTCTCAGAGGCTGGACTCTTACGCTGAGAAGGTTTGTACAGCTGCAATCCAAGTAAAGCTCTGGGAGAAGACGCTTGCAGCAGAACTCCTGAAGATGCCCCCCCTTTATCAGGTGGTGCTTCACAGACACGCCTGTGATCCCTTGTATGTGGCAACGCAGCAGCCCAAGGGGTTATCCTGGGTCGTCTGAAGGACGATAACTTACAGGTAGAGGTGAGGGGCCTCTCTCTGCAAGCCTGCACACCGATCCTCACCTTGCCATAAAGTGTGGCCGAGGCTGCACCATATCCTTTGGAGAGAGGGGACCACAGACCATCTTCTGCCCCTTTCGTGTCATTACAGGGAAATTGAGACCTGACCGAGGGCCATGATGTCTGGCTCAAGACCCTCCGGTTGTGGCAGCCAGAGGAGAATGAGTGTTGCTCGAGATGCTCGGGTAGCTGGCGCTGTCATTAGTATTGGACAATGTTTGAGAGGCAGGGGAGAGGCGCTCGTGGGGTTCCCCAGAGGAGCTCGAGATCCTACCTTCAGTTTCAGGGGTGCCCTGGGCACTTTGGCATCCCTAACCCTGGAGAGCTTTCTGTTTTCTTTGGGCTCTGGGACTCACCCTCGGAGGCTATAGTGTGTGGCTTCCCTGTAGCAATGCTAAAATCGGCTGGCCCCGCAGGCCATGGCAGCTTGCAGGCCTGACACATTTACCTGGCTAGAGAAACTGGGGCAGCCCGAGGGACCTGGGCCACATCCTTGGGGGTCCTGCTTCTGTCTCTGAGCTTCCTTAAGAAGGGAGCACCGCAGTGGTCAGACATACTCGCTGTCAGGTAGCTGCCATCAGGGTGCGAGGGATGGGGAGTCAGGCTGACAGCCTCGCATGGTCCTGTCTGGCTTCCTGAGAACTTGTCCAGGCCACACCGTGGGCAAACAGCTGTCTTCCTACTGAGGAACCCCACTCCTGCTGGGTTGTATAGTGATTTCATGTTTAACTTTTTTTTCAAAAGAAGATTTATTTAGTTTAGAGAGAGAGGATGAGCAAGCAGGGGAAGAGGTGGGTGCAGGGGAGAGTGGGAAGAGGGGAGAGAAAGCATTGCCAGCAGACTCCCTGCTGAGCATGGAGCCCAACTTAGGACTAGATCCCAGGACCCTGAGATCACGTCCTGAGCTGCAATTAAGAGTCAGCCGCTTAACTGATTGAGTCACCCAGGTGCCCCTATGTTTAACTTTTAAAGAGATCGCCAAATGGTGTTCCAATGTGATGGCACCATTTTCCACTCTACCAGCAATGCATGAGGCCTCCCATTTCTCTACGTCCTTATAGACACTTGTTATTGTCTGTCATTCTTAATAGAGACGTTCTAGCGGGTGTCAACCAGCTCACTGTGGTTTTGATTTGCATCTCCCTAATGACTACCGATACTGAGCATCTTCTAAATGCCTGTGGCCATTTATATATGTTTTTGGTAAAATGCCTATTAGTATCTTTTGCTCCCTTGTGATTGGGTAGCTTATCACCTAATTGTTGAGTTGTCAGAGTTTTTTGTTCAGTTTTACCAAGGAAATCACTTATCAGCTATATATCTTGTAAGTGTTTTCTCTAGCCTTTTCCTAATGGTATCTCTAGAAGCACAAAAGAAGAATTTTGATCATTATCTACTTTTTTTCTTTTGTAGACCATACTTTTGGTATGGTATCTGACAACTCTTTGCCCAGGCCAGAGTCTCAAAGATCCCTGTGTTTTCTTTGAAAATGCGCATTTTGGGCTCATACACCTAAGTCATCGTGATCCATTTTGAGGTAATCTGCATGTACAGAGTAAAGGTTTCAGTTCACCTTTTTGCAAATGGATCCCCAAATGTCCCAACACCATTTGTTGAACAGGATGATGGAGTCCACTCCTGACCTGACTTTGCCTTTTCCCTGCAGATCTGCAAAACCCCTGAGCCCAAGACAGCCTCCTACTGCAGCCCTTCTGTGCCCGTGCATTTCAACATCCAGCAGGACTGTGGCCACTTCGTCGCCTCGGTGCCCTCCAGCATGCTCACCAGTCCGGACGCACTCAAGGACCCTCTGCCTGCACCACCCTCACACCCCCCTGCCCAGGAGCAGGACTGCGTGGTGGTCATCACCCCAGAGGTGCCCCACCAGACCGCCTCTGACTTTGTGCGGGACTCAGCCACCAGCCATCAGTCGGAACCCGAGGCTTACGAGCGGCGCGTGTGCTTTCTGCTTCTGCAGCTCTGCAACGGGCTGGAGCATCTGAAGGAGCATGGCATCATCCACCGAGACCTGTGCCTGGAGAACCTGCTGCTGGTGCATTGCTCCCCGCAGGCCTCCCCTGGCCCCGCTGCGGCCACCCCCGCGCCCCCTGTCTCCACGGCCACCTCCAGTGCCCCCGCCCCTGCCGTAACCCCTTCCCCTGCTGCCGCTCCCTCTCCTTGCCCGGCTGCCGCTCCCCCCGTCGGTGGCACTCCCAGCCTCTCAGCGGCCCCCGCCTGCCAGGACGGGCCCCGTGAGAAGTACCTGCCCCGGCTCATCATCAGTAACTTCCTGAAGGCTAAGCAGAAGCCAGGTGGCAGCGCCAACCTGCAGCAGAAAAAGAGCCAGGCCCGGCTGGCGCCCGAGATCGTGTCTGCTTCCCAGTACCGCAAGTTCGATGAGTTCCAGACCGGCATCCTCATTTACGAGCTGCTGCACCAGCCCAACCCCTTCGAGGTGCGTGCGCAGCTGCGGGAGCGGGACTACCGGCAGGAAGACCTGCCCCCGCTGCCCGCCCTGTCCCTCTACTCGCCAGGCCTGCAGCAGCTCGCCCACCTGCTGCTGGAGGCCGACCCCATCAAGCGCATCCGCATCGGCGAGGCCAAGCGGGTGCTGCAGTGCCTGCTGTGGGGGCCGCGGCGGGAGCTGGTGGAGCCACCGGGCGCGTCGGAGGAGCTGCTCTGCGCCACGCTGCACAACTGGATCGACATGAAGCGCGCGCTGATGATGATGAAGTTCGCCGAGAGGGCTGTGGACCGCAGGCGTGGCGTGGAGCTGGAGGACTGGCTGTGCTGCCAGTATCTGGCGTCGGCGGAGCCGGGGGCCCTCCTGCAGTCGTTGAAGCTCCTGCAGCTTCTGTGAGCGCAGCCCCCGGCCCCGCCCTCGGGCTGTCCGCTTCCCTGCCTGACCCCAGACCCGCCCCCGCACTGCCGCGCCCCACCTTGCCTTGGACACACCTGCCTGCCCCCTGGGAAATGGTACAGATGACTGTCAGACTTGGATGTAATATATATATATAAAATATCTAAATCCGAAAGACGGCGGCTGTCATTCATTGCCCACTCTGGCCTCTCCTCAGTTTCCCGCCAGTTTCCTCCTACGATTTTGTCCACTTCTGGCTCAACACCAGGGCCTGGGGACAGTTCTGCTGCTCCGCTGCCTCATCATGGGATGGCTTCACTCTCTGATCAAATGGCTATTTTAAAAAAATAACAAAAAACGTTTTGAAAAAAATGGGGGATTGGGTCATTAGCAAAGCTCTTTTACTGCCAAGTGCCCCAGTGCGTTAATATCTTGGTGGGTTACATTGCATCTAAGCCTCTGAGCAGTGGCTTCAAGACCACTTGAGGTGTCCGTATCTCACACTTCTCCTGAGATACAGAGGCAGGCCACTCCGCTGTGGCAGGCCACATGCCCCCAGGCGTGTGGGCACCATTTAACCTTCCCTGCTCCCCTCCTCACTCAGCAGTCTCTTGGGAAAAATCTGGACTCAGCTGTGAGCCCAGCAGAGGTTCAGAACTCAACCCCACTGCTCCAGATCCACTTCCAGTGTGCTAAAGGGGTTGCCCTTTGTATTGGTCAGAGTCCTGGCTGAATTGGAATCCACCCCAGATGGTTCAAGTGAAGAAACTCTAACGGTACCACTTAGGCATGGGCAGGGTTAAGAGCAAAAAGGAAAAGATGAGGCAGAAGCAGGGGCTGAGATGGGAGAACTAGCAATTCACCCTCCCTTTCCCACTTGTCATCCCCAGGTCAAGCCCAAGGGGGGCTCAGGGATGGAGTTGGTGGGAATGGCCTCCGCCAGGAAGGGAACAGGGAAGGATGGGCTGTGAGAGACGGGGCAGGCAGCATGCTGCCTCTTCCCTCAACTATGATAGAGAACAGAGGTGCCAGAATAAAACAGAGGTGTCTCTGCTCGCAGACCAGTAGTCTCCCTGCTGTCCTAAGCTCTGTTCAGTTTCCATTTGTAAAACTCCTGTATTCAACATGCTTACTGGCCCCTACTCCCTACCATGGTCAATATTTGTCACTGTGCCTTTAAAGCACATGGAGAAAATTAGGAAGCTCTGTATCTTTCCTCCACAAACTAGACACACAAAATGTTACTAATTACTCATTTGAAGGGAGAAAGCCCCAAGACCCTCGGATTTCTACCTAAAGGGTAATTTTCCACCTTGCGAGCTAATTAATTTCTTAAACCTTGTTAATAACTATGGACAATTGTAAAACAAATGCAAAGATCTTAATGGATGTCCTAGAAATCTGGGGATGTGGTTAGCAACCAGGACAGGGAAATCTCACAGGTCCTCTTCTGCATGTTAATTTCACTCCTTTCGGACTACAGGTAAATATGCCCCCATTTCCCTGTGACAGCTGTGAAGACAGCACCTGTGTGGAGCACACTTGTGGATTGTCGCCTGAGCATTGAGGAAAGAACTGAATAGGCCAGCTTCCAACTCTATTTAGACAAGAGAAAAGAGCCTTCGGATGTAGAAACCATTATTCTTCATAGGACCCATCTGTTTC
The DNA here is from genome assembly GCA_003697995.1 of Taxidea taxus jeffersonii. NCBI lineage: Eukaryota > Metazoa > Chordata > Mammalia > Carnivora > Mustelidae > Taxidea > Taxidea taxus. The sequence continues at coordinate 3,637 of RCUC01127209.1, read as the reverse complement.
GGGGGCAATATTTTGTCAGTGGTTTATTCCTGGGAATTTTCCAGGCACATCCTCTGCCCTTGATTTGCTGTCTTTGTTTTCTCGTCTTTTCTCACTTCAAGGAAATAAACAATGGGGAGGGAAGAAGCAAACATTCTGCCAAGGGAATGCAGTGCCTCTTGGAAAAATGCATGTCTCAGGAGGCACATTCTGAATCTCTGAATAAAAGACACCTTTAGTATATGCCACCCACTTCAGGAAAAAAAATTGACATTGTAGAAAAGGTTTTAAAACCAAAATGAATCCAAAGGTAAAGGTGAGAAGTAATTGTCACGATAAAATCCAATTGAGAAGAATGGTAACAAAGATCAAACCTACTTCTGAGCTGTCAGCCAACCCAGAAAAAGCAGAAGACAGCTGCTTGCAGAATTCTTTGTGCGATTGTAGGGGGCAGTTCAGTTCGTCATGAGGAACAAGCCTTTTCCCAGTGTGTGGTTCTGAAGGAAATTTGTCAAGGATTTCCTTGTTTAAAGACATTGGATAATGTCCCCTATAGCAGGGTTTGGTTTGGTTTTTGGTTTTTTTAAAAGACATTTTCCTAGACAGGGCAATTTCTTACATTCACTGTTAGCAAAATCCAAGTAGGTAACATAGTCCCCCCTATTTCCATCGGGGGGACTATACAGGATACTTGCCACCCTTCCTCTCCATGGGTTGTTGGCCTTTTCCATAAAGACTACATATTTTCAGTTGGGCAAATAGCATTAGCCACTCTAAATTCAGGGCTCAACATAATTGGGTTTTGGAATTTTGCTTTCTTGTTTTTGTTTCTTTGCCTCAAAATACACCTGCAATACACAACTTTATCTCCCAGAAAGCTCAAGCGCTAAGTAGATGAATTCCAGAAACAATATTTTGTTCCCCAGGGCTGAGGTTCAGAAACAAGCAGGGACTTTGGTATGAGGCTGGGCTCCTAACCCTTGGCTCCCCCATGCTCCTGGCATCTGTACACTCATCGCCTCCTTTTTGTTTGGCTGGAGACCCAGCTACTGGTATTTAAATCTCCAGATTTTTGTTTTTTCTCTCCAGCTCTGAGTCAGGTCACCCCCATATCCTGTTCTCATTTGTAATCTTGGTTGTTAATGGGGCCTTTCCCGTTTTCATGCCAAGATGTGGAATCTTTTTTCTTTTCCTCAGTTCTTTCCTGTAGGCGTTATGAAGCTGTACATCTGAATTATTCTATCTTTGCCAGAAGCAAGATACTCACTTCAGGTGATTATTTATCATAACACATGGCTCAGGTCTAATAAGAGAGGGCTCTGGGGAGCTGCAGTTACCAGTTTGTGCAATACTTCCTGGTTTTCAAGAGCGCGGGGCTGGAGAGATCTCCTGTAATATGCACTTGCACACAAACAATTAAAATGATCTCGAAGAGGGAAGACACGTTACTTTAATGACTTCTCTGAAATCCCTTCTTTAAATATACAGCTAATAAATGAGGCAGACCTTTCCCACTCTGCTGACTATCTATAAATCTTTGAAGATCTCAGGATAAGCTTATTAATCTCATTAAAAGTAGTAGATTTGTCATATAAAACCTGCCTGGCATACTTAATAGAAGGCGATGTGAATGGAATTGATTCATTAGAAACCAAAATTTAACCCAACTGATGTCATTGCTAAAAATAGAAGACAAGAATAAAATGACTGGGGAAAGTTCCATGGGGCAAATATTTGTTAAGAACAATGAGTCTTCTCTTTTCCAGTGCTGATTAATGCGGGTTAAGGGACAGCCAAGGAGACCTACTGCAGACTAAAGATGTTCTGAAGGACTTGCGCTCTGGAAGGTTATTTAGAAGGTAGCCAGATGGGTTCTGGGGCCTCAGGAAAGAAGTCCAAATTAATCTAAAAATGATATCATTTATTTAGGGAGAACTGGGATCTGGCCAGAAAGTCCATGATCCATTTGGAAACTTCCCGAGTCCTGGTTGCTCAGTCTTCTCTGATCCATATCTTCTCCTCCCAGAGCTCGACGACACCTGTTCCAGCTTTCTGGAGTAGGGAAGGCAAAGTCAAGTTTACTCGGGAGCTTTCTACAGGGCAACACACCAGCTTGGTATTGAATTATACCAGTGGGAATTTGAACATACAGTTTTAGCGTACGTTATAAAATGCTGGGTTCAAATATTTGTAGATCCTTTCCTAGAAATGAGTATAGCTATTTCAAAAACAAACAAATAAAACAAATGAAAAGCAACAACAAAAACCACTGTCCTGAACCTGGCTGTGCTTAGACCATGAAAACTTAGATGTTCCGCATTAGGGCTTCTTAAAGGTTATTCTTCAGACTTCTGACTTACTGCCTTATCAGGGATAATCAGGCATGGAAATAGATGGACGGAACAAAGCATGGAAGTGTAAGGAGGGAAGAGAAGACAGGAAATGAGAAAGCAAGATTCAGAGACAAACCACCTGCTTTACTACTTGCCTGGAATCAGCCCGGATAACTTCCCACAATCCCAGAAGGGGATTCATGAGTCTTAGTCTGTTCAAGCTGCTACAAAACAAACAACAACAAAAACCATAGACTGAGTGGCTTTTAAACAACAGAAATTTACTTGTCATGCTTCCGGAAGCTGGGAAGACCAAGATCAAGGTGCCAATAGATCTGGGTCTGGTGAGGATCCAGTTCCCAGTCATTGTTGGCCATATTCTTGTTGTGTCCTGGTTTGGTGGAAAGAGCAAAGGAGCTCTCAGGGGTCTCTTTTTTAAGGGCACTAATTCCACTGATGAGATTTTCACCCTCATAACCTAAGCACCCCCCAAAGGCCCCACCACCTAATCCATCCCCTTGAGAATTAAATTTCAATGTATGAATTTTGGGGGAATGAATACTCAGTCTAGGGAAGCACTCTTATCAGCCCTTTCCTGGAATCATCCGGACATGTGTATGTCTATTCTATTCTTAAAGATCGCTAGGGACGTGGAGGCTCTAAGGAACTCAAGGTGGTATAGAGTTCAATTTCACTTTGTACCAGATTCTTTAAAAAGTCAGAAAGGCTTTAAGAATTTGCCTTTTATTTGTGTCCTTTCTTTACCATTCCCATCACCATGATGGCGGGGACAATTTTCTATTTTCCCAAAGAAATAACAGAGATTTCCTCTCCCCTGCCCCTCAGTTTTACTTGTTTCATATCTTTTGAGTATATCAAAAACATCACATGTCACTAAAAGCCAAAACTACTCAAAAAGATACACTCAGAGAAGTATCTCTCCCCCAAACCCTGTCCCCTTCTTCCGTCCTTTTCCCTGGCTTGCACCTGTCAGCAGTAGTAACCAAACTCATTCATTTCTTCTTTACCTTTCTTGTGTTTCTTTTGCACAAATGAGTAGATAGAAGACGATATCTTCTTTCTTACACAAATGCTAGCATGCCAGAGAGAAGGGCACCTTGCTTTTCTCTCTTAGCAGTGTCTCAACTAAAACTTCTTTTTTAAAGATTTGTTCATTTATTTTAGAGGGTAGGGGTGGAGGCAGAGGGAGCTGGAGAGAGATACTGAGAATCCTCGAGCAGACTCCCCACTGAGTGTGGAGCCCAACACAGGGCTCAATCCCAGGACTCTGAGATCATGGCCTTAGCCAAAATCAGGAGGTGGCC
>RCUC01127208.1:0-10034 GCA_003697995.1 Taxidea taxus jeffersonii | reverse complement strand
AAACACATGTAATAGGGACTTATATGTGATAGATTGCTTGAAGAAGATGACTTAACTTTGTAATTTTAAATAAATTATTTCAAAAAATTTAACATGTATAATCATACCATACAAAATTAAACTCTAAGTTTTTATCCACAGTTTTGATACACATTATGCATGACAATGTCATTTCTATTATGAGTAAATTAACATACTATAGCGTATAATATTATGGTATATATACAGCAGGAAAAACTTTATACTTGTTTGTCTCTTAGTTAATTTCTTTCAAGTTTGCACTCCTGATATCCTGGTTTGTCTGCTTATTTGTTTGATGGATTTGTTAAATGAGATATCTCATTCAGGGTAAATTAATAAGTTACTATGAAACCTTGTATGACATTAGAAGTTTTGTATAGTTTTGGTGAGTGTTCACTGATGTTCATCTACCTTGAGAACACAAAAGTACAAAAATACAATTAAATTAAGCCATAGATGTAGACATTTCTGGGTGTTTTGGTTATCCTGAATACATTCATTTATTTAATAAATCTTTTCCCTAAATATACTATGGGCAGAGGTTAGGTAGTAAACATATAATAAAGAACTAAATTTAGAGAGATTGAGTTTGACAAAGCAACAATTAAAAAAAAAAAAGGTGGGACGCCTGGGTGGCTCAGTGGGTTAAGCCGCTGCCTTCGGCTCAGGTCATGATCCCAGGGTCCTGGGATCGAGTCCCGCATTGGGCTCTCTGCTCAGCAGGGAGCCTGCTTCTCTCCTCCCTGCTCTGCCTGCCTCTCTGTCTACTTGTGTGATCTCTGTCTGTTAAATAAATAAATAAAACCTTCAAAAAAAAAAAATTAAAAAAAAAAAAGGTAGATTGTTACCATGTCAATGGGTCTATAGAAACACAAAAAGAAAGCATCAAAATCAACCTGGCTGAATGAAACTTTCCAAGGTGTTAACATCTTCATTAAATCTGAAAAGAGAGTAGGAGCCAGCTAGGCAAAGAAGGGGGGATGTTAAGGTGCATAGGTGGCAGAGTTGGTTGAGTGCCAGACTCCTGGTTTCAGCTGGGGTCATGATCTCAAGCCCCATGTCTAGCTCCAAGCTCAGCACAGAGTTTTTTTTTTTTAAAGATTTTATTTATTTATTTGACAGACACAAATAAGTGTCAAGTAGGCAGAGAGGCAGGCAGAGGGGTGGGTGGTGAAGATCAGAAGTAGGCAGAGAGGCAGGTGGAGGGAAGGGGTAGGGTGGGTGGGGGGAGCAGACTCCCTGCTGAGCAGAGAGACAGATACAGGGTTCAATCCCAGGACCCTGAGACCATGACCTGAGCCGAAGGCAGAGGCTTAATCCTCTGAGCCACCCAGGTGCCCCAACACAGAGTCTTCTTGAGATTCTCTCTCCCTATCCCTTTGACCCTCCCCATCTGTGATTTCTTTCTCTCAAAAAAATAAATCTTAAAAGAGAAAGAAAAGAAAGAAAGAAAGAAAGAAAGAAAGAAAGAAAGAAAGAAAGAAAGAAAGAAGAAAGAAAGAAAGAAAGAAAGAAAGAAAGAAAGAAAGAAAGAAGAGAAAAGAAAAAAGGAAAGAAAGATGGAGGATGGAGATAGAGGAAAGAACTTTTGGAGGTAATAGGCATTTATTATGCATAAGACACCCACCCAAGTAATTTACATTAACATTTACAAATTATAATAATCAAAACAACTCTATTGATCATATCCTATGACTGCTTTTCCTTTATAGATGAAGGTTCTGAGACTTAGAGAAAGAAGGAATAAGTCAACATACCCATACAAGTCAGTAGCGGAGCTCAGGTTTGCACCTATAGGGAGGTAGGGAGGTATGAAACAACATTGTATTAAGAGAGAAGTTGAGGAGCACGTGGATGGCACAGTCAGTTAAGCATCTGACTCTTGATTTTGGCTCATGTTGTGATCTCATGGTAGTGCGATTGAGCCCTGCATCCAGCTCAGGGTCTGCCTTAGATCTTTCTCTCTGTCTCCCTCTGCCACTCTGGTTCATGCTCTCTCTCGGTCTCTTTCTCTCTCTCTGAAATAAATAAATAAATCTTTTTAAAAAAGAGAGAAAGAGAGAGAGAGACTGTAAGTTCAGGAAAGGAAATTTAAGGTAGTCTGAAGCGAAATCATGGAATCTCTATGTTGAGTTAATGAGTCTGTACTTCATCAGGATAGATGAGTGATAAGATTATATTTGCTTTCCAGAAAGATTACTTTGACATAGAATGAAGAATACATTGAGGTAGTCAGGAAGTGACTGCAGAATTGTAAGTTGTAAGCAATGAGTGCTGGAAATAAAGCAGTGGCAGAATTAAGGAAAAAGCAGACAGATTTTTAAAATTAATGAAGTTTTGAAAATAACAGCACTTGGTTTTCAGTTAGCAAAAGAGTGCCAGTGGAAGAACAGAACCTACAGAACTTCCAGATTTCTGGCTTGAGAAACTGGATGGATGAAATGGATTCAATAGGTAACCTAAACACCAAAAGTGTTTGCAAGGAAAATGACTCTTAAATTTTTTAAATATTATATCCTAAAATGACAGTATTTTTCCTAGAATATCACTGTCACAATTTCTTAAGATCTTTTGACATGATTTCAGTTTGAGCTCAAGGTTTCTGTTTCCATTGCTCTATTTCTTTCAGTGTTTCAATATGCTGTAGATCTTACTTTGTTGTTTTCTTCCAATCTTTCCCTCTTTTCTATGATACTTCAGGAGTTGGGAGAAACTTTTTGACAAATCATCTCTCCTTGGGTATCAGTTAACTATTACAGTGAGACAAATTATGCTGCAACCCAAAGCTTATGTAATAATGGACATTTATTGTGTTATTTAGCTTCTATGAGTTTGGGAACAGCTTAGCTAAGTGGCCTGACTTAGCTTTCTCATAAGGTTGCTATCACAATGTTGGCCAGGGCTGCAGTCATCAGAGGGCTTACTGGGGCTGGAGGGTCACTCACATGGCTATTGTTAGGAGGTCTCAGTTTCTTGCCATGTGAATCTCTCCATAGGTTTGCTTGACATGGTATCCTTGTTACATAGGTAGTTGGCTTCCCCTAGAGCAAGAGAATGAGCATGGAGGAAGCTATAATGCTTTTATAATCCAATATTGGAAGTCACATACAATTAATTCTACCACACTCTTTAGAAGTGAATCACTACATCCAGTCCACAATCAAGGGGAAGGGAGATAATGTACTTTTGTTAATAATAATGTATCAATATTGGCTCACAGATAATAAGAAATGTACCAACACTGGTACAAGATGTTAAATATGGGGGAACTGGGACAAAAGGAGAGGTGATGTGGAAACTTGCTGTACTTTCTGCTCAGTTTTTTGTGAACCTAATACTATCTTTAAAAAGTAAAGTCTAATAAATTTTAAAAAGAAAATTAGAGACACTGGATGAAATGGACAATTCAATTTTGTATAGCAAGTGACTAAATATCAAATATAGGGGAAGGAAGGAAGGAGGGAAGAAAGGAAGGAAGAAAGGAAAGAAGGGATGGGTTATGGTTACCTTTTTAAAATTTTTTAAAATTTGTTCCTCTTGACTAATTGCTGCACCATCAATACCAGACTGTAATAATTATTTATCTATTTATATATTTGACCAAAATGTAATTTTATAAGACACTCTGAGGTCTAAAGGAGATTCTGGTATGCCAGATGGTATTTTCATGATTCACTGCCTTGAGTAGCTTTCTATTTCCCAACCATTTCATAATAAAAGAGTATCATACAACTTGGTAGTTAACAAGGCTCTGGATTCAGGCTAAACAAGTTTAAACCTGGTTCCATCATTTAATTAGCTGTGTGATGTCAGGTAATTAGTCTTAGCACATAATAAGCATTTAGTTTTACCTACTACAACAGTTTTGCCTTTAAAGCCTTAATATTAACTAGATTTAATAAAGGGATCTAGTTTAAATTTCTTAACTATAGCTTTCCTAGAATATCTCTAGCAGAATTCATTTTATCAATATTGTTCCCATTTATAAAACCTCTTTATACTTCAAATAGAAATCTTCCATTTCATATCTCTCAGGTTCTCTATAAAAGTAGTTTAGTTTTCAATCTCTATTATCATCCTTACAACAGAAAATTGGAAATACCTATGTTTTCTTACTTTGGCCAACATGGGGGCAAGTTCAGTGCAGCAGGATCTGCATAAGCAAATCATTGAACCCAAACTCATAAATGCTGCACCATGAAGCTACCTAAATGGCAACCTCAGCAAAACCATCCCCCAGAAAGGCTGTAGAAAATTAAATTAAGATTGTATTTTGGTCCCAGCGTCCTGGGATCAAGTCCCACATCGGGCTCCTTGCTCGGCAGGGAGCCTGCTTCTCCCTCTGCCTCTGCCTGCCACTCTGTCTGCCTGTGCTCACTCTATCTCTCTAACAAATAAATAAATAAAATCTTAAAAAAAAAGATTGTATTTTGGGAAATATGAATTTCAGAACACTGATTCCTGCATTGATATACATTACACGAAAAGCTTCCCTCCCTTGATGAAGTACTCAAACCCCTGAGAAGCTTGGCTATGAGAAGCAATATGCATTCCCAACAGGAGGTCTTCCTATTTCAATTTTCCAGTTATAGCAACCCTGAATCCACAAATTTCGGTGATGGTTATTAATAGATAAATGACAAGTGTTGTATGCTTTCTGTTTTCCACTGTCACAGAAACTTATGATTTCCCCCTTTCCATGACCAACCTTTTTTTCATTAATTTATCTGATGTATCTTTGAGAAATTTTAAATGATTTAACTGAAAAAGGAGGAAATACATTTCTGTCTGGTGATACTTAAGATTCTAGGTCTAAAGACAAGAATTTATTTTATTTTATTTTATTATTTTATTTTATATACAAGGTATTGAAAATGTAGGAGCTATTAATTGATAATGTCTTTGTCACACATAAACCTAATTTACTTCTATTAATAGTTTCACTAATAACATAAATCACAAAGGCCATTTATTCCTTCATCTGAAATACGATTGATTAGATTTCTATCTCTGCATGACATTTTTTTAATACCAGATATGCATCTTACTTTTCTGGAGCACTCAAAATAGCTTAATAATTCTCTGCAAACTGAGTTGCCAAAGCTACACTGGAATTTTGATGTTTCCATTAATAAAAGATACATGCCCACAGGAGGTACAGATTTGTGATCTCAGGATCCAGAGTTTAGGGGCAAAGGGAAAATGGCTTGCATCTGTACAATGATTAAATGTATGTTCAGAAAGAGGAACTCTAAAGTGTCTATACAGATCTAACAAGACCTATTTGGACCTGGGGCTTGCCCCTGCAGGGTGTTTTTTGATAGCTTTATCTATGTCAGACACTGAGGCTCTATCCATTCTCACTTGTCAATATGCCATGGTAGCTTCAGAGGTGGATACAGGGAGATGGTGGGCCACAGGAAGAGAAACCCGAACGTCAGGGAGCCATTGCACCAAGTTCATACATAACCTAACAAAAATGCAGTGTCAGGGAAAACAACAACAACAAAAAAAACAAAACAAAAAGCACACATACACACAAATCAAATATCAGGAAAAAAAAATTTTAATGATGCCAATCAAGCCTAAAAATAGAATCTGTAACTAGTAAGGAACTGAAATTTCTTAAAAGAAAAATAGAAGTAAACATACTAAGAATCAAATATAAGTCCTATGCATTTGCCTCGTGGGTAGGGTAGGAGAGAGAGAGCGCTATGAAAATGTAGACCTGAGTACAAAAAGAATCTGTAGATACTGTATCTCCATGAAGGTTTATTGTGCTTTAGAGAGTCATTTAACAAAAACCTGTCAATTAATACAATCTAGTCTTTGTTTTCATCAATACAATTTTTATTGTGCCTTTTCTATGCATAAGGCACTATACTGATATAAAAGAAAAACAAGAATCAGTTGAGTACTGAGCTTCTTTTTTTGTGAATTAAAGTGACTTTATTTTTGTTCTTATAAAAACAAGTACTAATTATAAATATCTAGAAAAAATAAGCCCCAAATCATAATTAATGTCTAGAAATAACCACTATTGATGACATTGTGGGATTGTGGGATATATTATCTAGCCTACCAAATATATGTATATGTGTGTGTGTGGTCTGTGTCTATATAAACATATATATATATATATATATATATACACACACATATATATAGTATATGTAATATACTTATAATTTATATGTAATATTTATACACACACATACATACATAGACCCATGCACACATACAAACATCGAGCATTCGTTTGGTAGGGCTATCCTAGCAAAATATCATAACTGAATGACTTAAACAACAGAAATTTATTTTCTCTAAATTCTGGAGACTAGAAGCCCAAGAGTAAGATGTAGGCAGGTCTGTTTTTTCAGAGGCCTCTCTTTTAGCTTGCATTAAATGGCTGCTTTCTCACTGTCTTCACGTGGCCTCTTCTGTGTATGTCTGTGTCCCTGTGTTACTTTGTCCAAATTCCCTCTTCTTATAAGAATATCAGTCAGATTGGATTACCCTAATAGCCTCATTTTAATGTAATAATCTCTTTTAAGGTTCAATCCCCAAATGTATTCACATTCTGAGGTTCTGGGAGTTAGAACTTCAAAATATGAATGTTGAGGGGACACAGTTCAGCCTATAACATACATACATATGTATATACATACAGAGAGAGAGAGATTTCTATTTTCATATAAAAATGAGACCATATTAGGCACCCTAATGTGCTTGTTCATCTCTCTCTATTGGTATATTTTTATCATATTCAATTAGTATGACTGTGTAATAGGTCATTGTATAACTTTGAGATAACTTATTTACTAAGTTGCTGTTATTCAACACTTAGATTATTTATGATTGGTTAATACATATATAAATTATCTATCTAAGCTCTATAATAAACCTACTATCACTTGGAATTTTGAGGGTATTTTTCCTTAGTAGCGATTACTAAAAATGGAATTGCTGGATTAAAGGGTATGCACATGATACTTTTTAAAAATAGCTCTTTAGGGGGCACCTGGGTGGCTCAGTGGGTTAAAGCCTCTGCCTTCAGCTCAGGTCATGATCCCAGGGTCCTGGGATCGAGCCCCACATCGGGCTCTCTGCTCAGCAGGGAGCCTGCTTCCCTTCCTCTCTCTCTGCTTGCTTCTCTGCCTACTTGTGATCTCTCTCCGTCAAATAAATAAATAAAATCTTTAAAAAAAAATAGCTCTTTAGAAAAGTTTTATTAACTTGTAAAAGAAGTTTGACTACTTTCCAACATCCCGATTATACTATTAGTAATTATTTTAGTCTTTGAAAATATGATAGATGGAAAATACTATTTTGGTTTTGTTTTATTTGCATTTCTTTCCTTGCTATTGAATCCAAACATCTTTTTATTCATTTATTATCCATTTTAATTTATTAATTTTAATTCCATACTGTGTCTTTTGCTTAATTTTCCATTAAGATGTTCCTTTTTTTCTTACCAACTTGAAAGAAATGTTTACATATCAGAATTGGGCATTTGCATATAGACTTTAGAATTTTTTTTTGGATTTGTGGTTTGCTTTCTAGTACCATTTATAGTGATTATAGAAAGGCCTGACCCCACAGGATAACTGTTCATATATTCAGCAATTTGCATCAAACATTTTATGGATTTTTTGATAGTTTTAATTTAGTTACAGTTGAAGTATGCCATAACAATGAAATATTGTCCATAAAATATGGTATAGCTTGTTTTGTCATACCATTAAATAAATAGTTCACTTTACTTAATGGTTTGATGAACCATAATACTGTATGAGCTTATAATATGATGAGCTTATAATACTGTATTTTAATACCATAATACTTATGGCTTGAGGGGTCATATACTGATTTTTATCTATACTTGTCTCAATTTATTTTAAGATTATGGTCTGTTTCTAGTCTACTATAATTTTTTTAAGATTTATTTATTTATTTGAGAGAGAAAGAGAGAGCATACATGTGAAGAGTGTTGGGACAGAGGGAGAGAATATTCAAGCAGACTACTCACTAAGTGCAGAACCCAGTGTGGGGTTGATCTCATGACCCAGGAAATCATGACTGGCATGCAAACCAAGAGTCAGACCCTCAACTGACTGAAAAACCCAGGTGCTCCTAGTCTAACCTAGTTTTAGAAAAATCCTATTTATTTGTTATACCTTCATCATATGTTTTAATATGTGATAGGACCAATTATGTTTTTTCTCAAAAATTTCCTAACCATATTCTTTCATGTTTATTCTTCAAGATTAAGTATGATTTTATCAAAAATTAAACTACACCAAGAGTTTTTAATTGGAATTATATCTCAATGTTAATTTTTGTAGATTTATACATTTGAATTATTTAGTCTTACCATCCAGGAAAATAGCACGCACCTTCTTTTATTCAGCTCTTAATCTATGACAGTCAGTGTAGTTTCATAATTACATTTGTCTTACATGTCTTTTATTAAGTTTATTCTTAAATAATTTATAGATTATTTGCTATTGTGAATATAATGATTATTTTTCTATTATATTTTCTAACTGCTATACAGAAAAGCTATTATATTTTGGTATATTTACTAAATAAGTGGCCACCTATTTAAATTTTTATTAGTTCAAATGATTTTGCAATTGATTACCTTGTGTTTTCTATAATATAAAAAAATAGTAACTAAAGTCCGGTTCATTCCAAAGTGAATGAATTTTTATTTCTTTTTATTCTCTTTTTATACCTGCTATGATTTTCAGATCATTGTTCATTGTAGAGGTGAAAGCATGCCTTGGTATTTTGTTCTTGTTATTAACAGAACATCCTTGAGTATACCTCCATTCAGTGTGATATCTGCTTTTGCTTCAGGTAAAACATCTTATTACATAACTATACCTAGTTACCATGGATTTGGTGTTTTTAAAAATTTTGTAATAATGGATGCTGATCAGGAGGGAGACAAACCAAAAGAGGCTCTTAATGTCAAAAAACAAACTGAGGGGGGTGGGGGAGGAGGGGTGTTGGGAGAAGGTGGTGAGGTTACATTATATGTTTAAATAAATTAATTAAAAAAAAGAACGGATGCCGAATGGCTATCATAGGGGATTTGCTGAAGACCACTGGCCTTGTGGGATTGGCTTTATGTGAAAATCCATACAAAAGGCTAAGAATATTGTACACAAAGATTTGATGTTCTTAAGCAAATTCCTAAAAATGCAGCATATAGAAAGTATACAGAACAGGTTACAAATGAGAAGCTAAGTATAGTTAAAGTGGAACCAGGTATTAAGAAATTAGAAGACCGAGTTCGGGGAGGCTACCTAGAAGAGGTGATTCTTCAGGCTGAAATGAATTAGGTCTGGCAAGAAAAATGATACAGTGGAAACTATGGAAGCCTTTAGTGGAAAAGCCTCCTGCCAACCAATGGAAATGGACAATATAGTTAACATTAAATGACTAGTGTGTTGATGGGAAACTAATGTAATTAAATGTTCTGTTATATTAAAAAAAAGAGTGGTTGCTGAATTATAACTTTTTTTAATTAGTCACATGGCTATGCAGTCTTCTCACTAATATGAGGAATCACATTACTATATTTGCCAATGTTTAATGAGAATTACATTCTTGGACTAAGTAAAATTTATTATGTATAATCTTCTTTTCTTTTTTGTCCTGTTATTTTTAATTAAGGTAATATTTGAAACATGTAAAATAACTTAAGCAATGTATGTGTAAGTTACAAAACACAACTTCAAAAAACACTCCCAGATGTCTGGGTGGCTCAGTGGTTAAGCAGTGGCCTTTGGCTCGGGTCATGATCCCAGGGTCCTGGGATCAAGTCCCACATTGACCTCCTTGCTCAGCATGGAGCCTGCTTCTCCTTCTACCCCTTCACCCTGCTTGTGATTTCTCTCTCGCACTCTAACAAAAAAAAATTTTTTTAATCTTAAAAAAAGACCACTCTCAACAAATCTCCACCCAGGCTAGGAATAAGAGCATTTCCACTATCTATGTATGTC
>ML100952.1:27229-41607 GCA_003697995.1 Taxidea taxus jeffersonii | reverse complement strand
CCTCAGGAATGCTGCCCGAGGCCTCCTTCCGAGAGTTCCTGCCCTAAAGGCCCCTGCAGGTCACACACCCCAATTCTGCCCTGCCTAAGCCAGGAGTGGAAGTGACAGTGTCAGCCACAGATGGGTCAAGGGTCCAGGGAATTGGAAGCAAACAGTGGGAAAAGTAAGGACCAGAACATTCTATGGTCACAGTCAGTGCTCAACGTAGCCTCCTACCTCTGTCCACTGGGCTGCTTAAATTGTCTTAGTGACAGAGCTATTTCTTTTTCAGACCTCATGCCTCCTTTTCTCTCCCACCTGCTATTAACACAACACATCACGACAGCTGGTGTAGCTCTGGAGGGCACTGGTCTGGGGATCCGAGGCCCTGTTTTGCTACCAACTGGCTTTATGGCCTTGGGCCTGAGATCATGGTGACAACAGCAACATTTACTGAGAGATTTCTATTGCTAATCATTATTCTACAATTTGCCAGGCAAATCTGTCTTGTTCAGTTGTCATAACATCCTTATGAGAAAAGTACCATTATTTGCCCCATTTTCTACATCCAAAGCCCGAGGCACTGAGAGGTTTAGAAATGTGCCTGCAATCACACAGCTAGGGGGGTATTAGAACTGGCCTTGGGGCACCTGGGTGGCTCATTTGGCTGAGTGTCCAACTCTTGATTTCACTTCAGGTTGTGATCTCGGGGTCCTGGGATGCAGTTCCATGTGGGACTCTGCGCTCAGTGTGGAGCCTGCTTGTCCCTCGCCCTCTGCTCCTCCCCCCAGCTCTCTCTCTTAGATAAAAAATAGATAAAATCTTATTTAAAAAAAAAAGAGAGAACTGGCTTTGAACTCAGGAATCTGACTCCAGGGCACATGTTCCTAACCAGTGTCTTTTGGTATGTCAGATACATTTGTGTGGATGCCTTGGGCCACTCAATGGTGTTTACACTGTTTTGGCAACAAACCTTTCTTCAGATGTTATGGTGGTATCTGGCTCTCAGATTAGGGGAACCGGATTGGCACTGCTTGGATTGATCAGGAGGAGGCCTTGGGCTGGGGCCTCCTCAACAGCCTCTGAGGCTCCTTTTCAGGAACTTTTTTTTTTTTTAAATTTTATTTATTTACTTGACAGAGATCACAAGTAGTCAGAGAGGCAGGTGGAGAGAGAGGAGGAAGCAGGCTCCCTGCTGTGGGGCTCCATGTGGGGCTCGATCCCAGGATTCTGGGATCATGACCTGAGCCAAAGGCAAAGGCTTTAACCCACTGAGCCACCCAGGCGCCCCTTTTCAGGACCTTTTGAAAATCCCCAGGCTCTGCTAGTCTCTGTGTCTTGGCTTCTCTAAGAACAGCTGACTCTTGTTTCCCCATCTGAACCTGGAGCCTTCCAAAAGGGGCTGAAGACTTTTCTGAGCAGGGAATACTCTTCTCCAGTCCACCCTAGCAGTCCTAACTCAGCTGTATGTCCTTGGGATTAGGCCAAGAAGAGTCCCTTCTCTCCCCCTGCCTCACCCCCCACCCCCGGCACCTCCCCAGCGAACTCACCTGGTCCTGTTCCATGCGACACATGGAATGGATGGCGTGCAGATTCCACAGGCTGCCTGCCGAGGTGGACATGAACACCAGCTGTGCATAGCTCTTCTCTGCAACACACCCCCCAACACACCCCAGAATTCAGCTCTTTGGCATCAGGTCCTGGGCCCACTGGAGGGAAGACACTTACCCAGGCTCAGATTCTCAGGAGTCTGAAACCTGTGCCTGGCTGCCCAATCCTGTGCCCCGCCACCCCTGCCCAGCCTGACTTTGTGTGGCTGGAGCAGCTGAGGCCTAGCCCAGCCTCCCGACTGTAACCCAACTTCCATAGCTTGAACGTGGCCAGCTGGCCTCCTTCCTTTCCTGCCTGCCCAGATTTGTTCTCCAGGGCCCTCCGGTTCTAGTCAGTACGATGGGGGCCACCATTAGAGGCAGGAACTGGCCAGGTTGCTGCTTACCAGGCGGGCCACAGAAGAAGTTCTCCTGCCCTCTGTCCTCTAGGGGCTCCACCATCCTTCGAGGCCGGACTAAGCCCTCCTGGGTACTGCTCCAGGGTGTGGGGCTCAGAGTGGTGTGGGCGTTGGAACTAAGGCAGAGAGAAAAACCTATGCCAGGCACCATCAAGGGGTGGAGGCTCAGGGGAGGCCAGACACCCCTTCCCAGTGGACCCCAGCAAGTTCCCCTGATCTGGATTTTGGGAGGTCCTCTCTCATTACCCCTTTCCCTTTAACAGTGGAAAGATGGAAACCCAGTACCTGTTCTGCTCAAGGTCTGGGGAAAGAGAAAGCAGCTTCCTGGGGCCCGTGAGGGTTTGCAGTGCTCTCCATACTACTAGCTTGCGGCCGATATCTGTGTCTCGAGGCTCAAAGCCCTGCAGGGAGAGGGACAGAGAAGATCAGGTGGGCAAAAGGAGGAGTACCCCATCTGGCCATTCTTAGCTCTGCCCCTTTGGGTCCCTGGAGCAGGGAAGGCCAGCCTGCCTTTCTGGATTATTGGATGAGAGTGTCCCCTCTTTAACATCTCCCCCAGCTCACTCTGGGGGGTCAAGAGGCCACCACTGCCATCCCACCCCCAGCTGGGTCGCTCCAACTTTCTGCCCCAGACTGAGCTGAGATGGCTAGGCCTGGGAGTTCCTGTCCCTCCCTTTAGCCTCTTACCAGCAAGGGCTTGGAGAAGTCAGGCAGCCGGTCCCCCAATAGTCCAGCCAGGGTGCAGACGAGGATGACAGCCAGACACAGCAGCAGCACAGCCACTGGCCACTCAGCAATCAGCTGGGAATAGCTGGGAAAGAAGAAGAGAAGCCAGTGGAACTGGTGTTGGGCGTGGTGAGCTTAGGCGTCACCAGGAAGGGGTGGTAGGTCCAGACTCAGGACCCACCTAGTCACCCCTAGGTAGCCAGAGGCCCAGGCCTACCTCTTTGGCATCCGGAAGGTCCGTTCCTGCCTGTGGGAGAGAAGAAAAGACACTTGCTTGTCAGAGCCCCCTTGTAGGGTGGGAGGTAGGGTATGGGGACAGAGCAAGATGGTATTAATCCTTTCAGGCTGTTCTACTCTCGAGTTCCAACCCTTCCTTCCTCCTCCATCCTAGGCTGCCTCCTCCATCAGAGGCAAGGGACATCCTGGGTTGCCTCTTAATGAAGGAGTCCAGAGCCCGGGGGGCTCCCCCCACTTTTAAGCCCTGCCCCATCTTCCAGTGGAAGCTTGCAGGCTACTGGATCCCTCCTTACCTGACGCTGACCACATGGTGTTGCACAGATGGCGGCTTCCAGGCCCCATCTCGCTGTGAGGGGGCTGGAGAAGGGCTGAGGCTAGAGCCATGGGAGCACAGAGCTGCTCGGTCCCCAAGCCCTGGCAGGGAATTGTCTCCCCGGTATTCCTGTGGTGCCCGGGTATAGGTGAAGTGTGCAGGGGCCAAGGGGCTGGACGGGCCCACAGGCTGGAGGGTGGAAGTTGTTGGTGGGGGTCTTGAAGAATTGGAAGGATCCTCCAGGGGGCCGCTGTGGAGGGAGCAACTCTTCTCTGGGCTTGCCTCGGGGGCCACAGCCTTGCTCTGGGACCTGGGGAGAGAGGAGACAAGGGTAATGAGGGTGGGGGGTGCTGTTGGGTCACCCCATGCCCCAGCATTGCCCAGTAATCTGAGACAAGGAGACAGGGCTCGGGGTTGTTCTCATTAGTCCTGGGGGAGAGGGAAGGGGGGCACAGCCTCCATCCATACACCCCCATCCTATCTCTTGAGTCCGTTGTCTCATTCACTCACCTGTCCATGCACTCAAAAAACATTATTGGCAGCCTGCTACATGCCAGATACTGTGCTTTTACATGTATGATTTTGTTTACTCACAAAACCCTACAGGGGAGATACTTTCCTTGTTCTGTATTTGAAAATAGGTTCAGCGAGACAAGAGCTGGGCCTTAAACGCATTACGACTTGCAGCCCTGTGCCAGTCCTTCCTTCCTACCTTCCTTCCTTCTCTTTCTTTCCTCCCTCCCTTCCTTTTTTTTTTTTTTAAGATTTTATTTATTTATTTGACAGACAGATCACAAGCAGGCAGAGAGGCAGGCAGAAGCTGGGGTGGGGGGGTGGGTGTGTGTGTGGGAAGCAGGCTCCCCGCTGAGCAGAGAGCCTGATGCAGGTCTTGATCGTGGGAAGCAGGCTCCCCGCTGAGCAGAGAGCCTGATGCAGGTCTTGATCCCAGGACCCTGGGATCACGACCAGAGCCGAAGGCAGAGAGAGAGAGAGAGAGAGAGAGAGAGAGGAGGAAGCAGGCTCCCCGCTGAGCAGAGAGCCCGATGCAGGGCTCGATCCCAGGACCCTAAAATCATGACCTGAGCCGAAGGCAGAGTCTTTAACCCACTGAGCCACCCAGGTGCCCCTCTTTCTTTCTTTTTATTTTTTTAAAGATTTTATTTATTTATTTGTCAGAGAGAGAGGGAGAGAGAGCGAGCGAGCACAGGCAGACAGAATGGCAGGCAGAGGCAGAGGGAGAAGCAGGCTCCCTGCTGAGCAAGGAGCCCAATATGGGACTCGATCCCAGGACGCTGGGATCATGACCTGAACCGAAGGCAGCTGCTTAACCAGCTGAGCCACACAGGCATCCCTCTTTCTTTCTTTTTAAGATTGTGTTTATTTGAGAGAGAGAAAGAAAAAAACAGGGAGAAAAAGCACGAGCAGGGGGAGCAGCATGCAGAGGGAGAAGCAGGTTTCCTGCTGAGCAGGGAGCCCGATGCAGGGCTTGATCCCAGGACCTCAGGATCATGACCTGAGCCCAAGGCAGATGCTTAACTGACAGAGCCACCCAGGTGCCCCAGTCCTGCACTCTTTCTGCTGCAGTCACCTGTTCATTCTCTTGGCAGGCATTTATTGAGCACCTACTGCAACCTTGTTCTCACCTTAGAGCCTTTGAACTTCCTCCTCCCTTGGCTTGGGGTCTCCTCCCCAAGATAACTGGATGGCTCGGAGCCTCCCTTTAGTCTCAGTCCAACTATTACCTTCTTAGAGAAGCCTTCCCTGACCAACTAACCACCTGCCAGCTCTCAATCCCCCCACCTGATATATATTTCTTCGCAGCATTTGCCACAACTGGACATTATCCAGTGTCCTGTTTCTTGCCTGCCTCTCCGATGGAATGTGAGCTCTGGGAGAGCAGGGTCTCATGTCTTTGTTCGTCTCTTGCACTTGGAAGGGGCCCAGGGAATGTTTGTTGAGTAAATATTGAGCCCTAGACGGGCTGCTAATGGTGATGCTGGGATGAATAAGGTCCATCCTTGTCTTCCAGGCACTCATAGTGGGTTGTAGATGTTGACCAGAGTCCAAGTCACAGAGCACTGAAAAGGAAGGCCCAACTTTGACAGGGGGGGTGGGGGTAGTCACAGAAGGTATGGCAGCTGTGAGTCCTGCCTTCCTCCACCCTTGGGCCACGGGACAGAAGGTTTGCTTTCCAAAAGTGTGTACGGCTGGGAGAGGGAGTTGCCAAGGAGGAGTCAGCAATAGATTCTTCTTTCAGAATTACTCACAAGGACAGTACTCAGGGCATGGACCCAGCCCCACTCCCTGGGTGCACGGGGAGGGGGAGTCCCCCCCAGTGGCAGGACTGCCAGACCTAGGACAGGAGTAGATGGCTGCAGAACAGAGTCCCTGAGGGCTATGGGGTGCTCCCAGAGAGGTTCTGGACTAGGAAGCCCTGGCAAAGCCCTGTCTCCTCCCCACATTCACTGGACCCACCTGGCCTGCCAGAAGTTGTGTAGGTGTGTGGTTTACGCTGACCCATCTGTGGCTTTCAGACCTGCCTGCTACACTCCCAAAGGGGCTGGAGGCCAGAGTCCCTGTCCTGGCGGCAAGCAGACATTGCCCACAGAGGCTGGGTTCTGCCTGGAGACTAAGTAGAGGAACTGGGAAGAAGAGGCAAGCTCTTCCTGCTCTTCCTGAAAGCATGGATGGCTGGCATAGTGGTCTGGGAAAGCACGACCTTCATGCCAAGGGAAAATGCGGGAGCACTGGAGGTGGGCTGCTGGCTCTATCATCCTTTAGCTCTGAGGCCTTGGGAAAGACACACAATTCTTGGGGTGCTGGCATCCTTGTCTTGAGAGAGAGTATGATGGTAACACCCCCTCTTGGGGTTGGTACAGGAATTGAGGTATAACATACATGAGCTCCCTGTCATGGAGCCTGGCATGGAGAAGACACATTTGTCCCCCTGCCCTCGCTTGCACTCAGGGCTGTGGGAAGCATGCAGCTTAAGAAGTATATTTATATTTACAATTTGACCTCTTTAGGCACCTCAGATAATATAGTTCCATTTTAGAACTCCTCACACCTTGAGACTCTCACTACATATATAATTACACATACTTGCCTTTTTGTTACTCAAAAGCTGCATCAGCATTTGATCTCATGGTTTAAATCACTGATACTTTTTTTTTTTTTAACTAACTCAATGTTTAGAAAAAGAGGAGTTTGACAAAGTTGTTCTAAAGCAAGACCTCAGATGACCCATAAAGTAGATATAGCAACCAAGGTCCTGGCAGATAAAAGACCTCATTGGCCCATCTCTTTGGGGCAAAGGGAAGGTACGTAAGTGTGGACATTTACTTCTTTAAGGTTTTTATTCTGCAGGTCTTTTTAAAAAAATATTTTATTTATTTATTTGAAAGAGAGAGAGACAGGCAGAGGGAGAAGCAGACTCCCAGCAAGCAGGGAGCCCGATGCAGGACTCGATGCCAAGACCCTGGGATCATGACTTAAGCCAAAGGTAGATGCCTAATCAACTGAGTCACCTAGACGTCCCTTGCAGTTTCTTTTGAGCACCTATCACATGCTGGGCACCGCTCTTGGTCTGGGTTATCCTGAAGGCATGAAAATGACCCGTTGGTCATGGTCTTCCCTTTATTATTTTTTTGAGAGAGAGAAAGAGCACATGGTGGGGAGAGAAGGGCAGAGGAAGAGAGAGAGAGGGAATCTTAAGCAGGCTCCACACCCAGTGCTAAGCCCCATACAGGGCTTGATCTCATAACCCTGAGATCATGACCTGATCCAACATCAAGAGTTGGATGCTTAACCAACTGAGTCACACAGATGCCCCAAGATTTAATTTTTAAATTAAAAAAAAATTTTTTTTAAGTAGGCTCCATGCCCACTGTGGAGTCCAACATGGGCCTTGAACTCATAACCCTGAGATCAAGACCTGAGCTGAGGGGCACCTGGGTGGCTCAGTTGTTAAGTATCTGCCTTCTGCTCAGGTCATGATCACAGATCCTGGGATCAAGCCCCACATGGGCTCCCTGCTTGGCTGGAAGCCTGCTTCTCCCTCTCCTGCTTGTGTTCCCTCTCTCACTGGGTGACTCTCTGTGAAATAAATAAAATCTTTAAAGAAAAAAAAAAGACTTGGGCTGAGATCAAGAGGTACACCTTAACTAACTGAGGCACCCAGACACCCCAAGGTTTTATTTATTTTTATTTTTTTATTTATTTGTCAGAGAGAGAGGGAGAGAGAGCTAGCGAGCACAGGCAGACAAAGTGGCAGGCAGAGGCAGAGGAAGAAGCAGGCTCCCTGCCGAGAAAGGAGCCGGATGTGGGACTCGATCCCAGGACGCTGGGATCATGACCTGAGCCGAAGGCAGCCGCCCAACCAACTGAGCCACCCAGGCGTCCCCAAGGTTTAATTTTTTTAATGTAATCTTTACTGAGGCACCTGGGTGGCTCAGTCGATTAAGTGACTGCCTTCAGCTTGGGTTATGATCCCAGGATCCTGGGATCAAGACCCACATTGGGCTCCCTGCTCAATGGAGAGCCTGTTTCTCCCTCTCCCTCTGCCTGCCCCTCTGCCAACTGGTGCTCTCTTTCTATCTCTCTGTTAAACAAATAAATAAAATCTTTTTTTAAAAAAAGTAATCTTTACACCCAATGTGGGGCTCAAACTCAAAACCCTGAGATCAAGAGTCACATGCTCCACTGAGTGAGCCATCCAGGCCCCCCTTGGTCTCCCTCCTTAGAGCAAACCTGCATTCCAAGGGTCAGGAGGGTGGGGCGACCAGGGTGTCTATTTGAGCTGCCCATGGCCTTAGAGCACTCACTGAGTACATAGAGCTAGGCTTCCCCTGCCCCAGTTGGAGAGTGGGGATTTTTTTTTTATTTATTAAGGTTAGCTAGCACTATGGGGGTGCTAGAGGAGAGAGGGAGCACTCCCTCCTAGCCAGTCTACCAAAGTTCATAAGCCTGTGCCTTTCTTTAGCTGCCTTCTATTCAAGGGGGATTCCAGCCTCTACCATTGGTTTGCTTCTACTGGGGCCTCCCTGGCCCCAGCCCCTTTTCTCAACCCCTCTCACCCCTCTCCAGGGACCTAAGGTCAGCTTCTCCCAAATCCCATCCTTCTTGACAGTGCTCATCATTGTCAATGTGGCAGAATTTAAAACCCTTCACATTCCCGTATGAACTGGGCCTTTGTCTCAACCCTCCCAAGGAGAAGAGCCAAACTCTTCTGAGAATAAAAGCTTTCTCCTGCCAGCTTCTACTGCCCTCAGTTTTCAGGAGAACTAGTAATAACACAAGTTAAACACCCCAGGCCTTGCCTCCCCAGGCGGCTTTCATTCTTACCCCCTCAGTTCCATGGCTCTGACAAGAGTGAGCCACCTCCTAGGCAGGACTGTATCCCAAGTTACTGGGACAGGGGGATGGAAAGTGTTGACACAGGCTTCCTCAAGAGGCCAAAGCGAAAGCAGGCAGTGCCTGGCTGACAGGGCTGTCCCCACACAGAGCCGCCCATGGGAGTGGCTTGAGTCGCCCTTGGGAGACTCATAAGAGGTAAATACATGCACATTAAGGACACCCCCAGGCCAACAGACACAGAGCCATATGGACTTCCATGTGATCCTGCAGAGTGGCCAAGATGGATAAGGAAGCAGTCATGCCACTGGGAAAATAAAAAGGTAATTTCAAAAACAGAGAATGAACTATTTCAAATTGCTCTGTAGTCAATGAATTAGCAAAGGACCATGGGGGTGTGCTTACACACACACACTGTTTTATTCACTCTGCATCTAACTCCAGAGTGCTACTTAGCTCCCAAAGAACATATTTTTGTTTCTTGAATTGAACTGTGTCCCTCTGCCTGATTAGTGTCCAGGGTCTCTGGGGAAATTCAGAGAGAGGCCAGAGGTCCTAAGGAGTTGCTGAAGAAGAGCCAGTGGTTCTTGTGCCCAGGAATGACGCCCACATGCATAGGAAGTGAGCAGACCAGACAAGGCTTATCCTTGATGAAATATCCAAGGCAGCAAATGACTCTCTGGCCCCTTCTAGGGACACTTCTGGCCCCAGGTCCCCGCCCTGCCTCATCCTGTCCCTGCCCTGTCCATCCTTGGCTTTTTGGTCAGGCAATAGTCCCAGGCAGCCCCCTGGTCCAGGGAACACATTCATCCTGTGTCTCACTCCCTTGAAGAAAGCTCTGTGCATTTCAGAGTGACAGGTGGTTAAATCTATCCAGGCTGAGTGTTGACAATAAAGGGAAGAAAACATTTTTCTCTACTTGTGGGGCCTCCTCTTTGCTCTGAGGTCCAGAGCATACATTTTAACCAGGGCAGTATATGTCCATCTCTGCTTTTTGGCCCCAAAGAATGCCTCTTATTTCAGTCCAGGCAGGAGAAAGAGAGTGAGAGAGAGAGGCAGTGTCATGTCAGGGGAGGGATTCTGAGGGTGGCAGACCGGGCAGGGTACAGAAATTGCGCCATATTGCTACCTGGCTGGGCTGTTCCCTCACACATATGGTGGGGGAAGGTGGAGGAGAGGCACTGACATCTGGGCCCTCAGTGAGAAGATGCTCCTCCTGTCCTGCCAGCCTGGGACTCCCTCAGGGATGGTACTAACCGCAGCCTGAGCCTCAGAGCGTGCCCACCCTTGCGCCTCCAGCGAGTGAGTGCTGGTAGCCACCGCACGCGGGGACTCAAGCCGACACGTGTTCAGCCGGTCATGGAGGCAGACTGGAGACTGACGGTGATGGACAAAGACAGTTCCTGGCGTGGCGGCGAGGGGCTGCTCTCCCCAGGACACACACCTGGGGGATCCTCCCGTCTATGCCACACACGCACCTTCGAGCACACTGCCATGCTGGAACCCAGACTAAGGTTTCCCAGGGCTTGGGGCTTACTGAGAAGATACGGGGGCAGGGCCTAGAGGGAGGGGTTCATGAGGCTGGAGGGTCGGAGGAGACCCCGGCACTAGAGGTAAGGTAGGAGCAGTGGGTGGGGCAGGTATGGGGCAGCGAGAGCGATGGGGACTCACAGTAGGGGGGTATCAGGGAGAGAGAAAATCGAGCCGGCTGAATGAGGGCGTGGCCAGGGGGCCGGCGGCTCTGAGGTGCTGGAAGGGGCTCTGGGAGGGTCTGGGGAATGAATGAGGGAGACATATGGCGGCTACGGGGATACCTGGGGCGGGGGTGTTGGGAAGGTCTGCGAACTGGGTCTGCGGAGCGGTCCGCCCTACCTGTCCGGGGAGCTGCTGTCTGGGGCCAAGGGCTCCTCCTTGGGCCGCTGCTCCCCTTCCGGACCCGGGCCGGGAGCCGGACCGCGGCTGCTGCAGCCGCTACCAGCGTCCATGCCCGTGGGCTGCACCGCTGTCCGGGCGCTGGTGCTGAAGCGGTGGCGGCGGCGGCGGCGGACTCCCGCGCATGCGTCTGCGCCAGTCGGACAGATCGCTGGGCGGGGCCGACAAGAAGCCCAGCCAATGGGCGCGGCACCGGAGGGGCGGGGACAGAGGCTTGCCGCGGCGCGGCTGCCTAGCGCTGGAGGTTTGCTGTCTTCAAGACCCCGGGACCTACCCAGGCCAGGTCTGAGAGCTTTTAGGAGTCCGGCCGGCTTGCTGTAGTCCGCACATTGGCCTTTTCCAGGGGGACATCGGTCCTCCCCTAAGGGACCAGGAAGCGCGACTCCAGGCACCGTGCGGAGAGCCTCACTATTTGAAACGCACTCTTCCTGCCAGAAAGAGGGAGAAACTTCCACACCCGCACTTCACAGTGCTGGAAGCTGAAAGGTTGAGAGGTTGGGCGACTTAAGTCCCACATTTCTCTCGGCTTTGCCCAGCAACACCCTCCGCCCCAGTGGGACTAAGGCACTGTTCAGGTTGGGTTTGTCTTCACGTTTGTCTGGACCTGGACCTGGGTTTGCAGCCCTCGGACCTGGAGCCTGGCTTCTGTTATTCAAGTGCGGAGTATGGGGTGTGGGAAGAGGGAGAAAAGAGGATTCACAGCCTTTTTTTTTTTTTTTTTTTAAGATTTTTTAATTTATTTGACAGAGAGAGAGAGATCAGAAGTAGGCAGAGAGAGAGGGGGAAGCAGGCCTGCTGAGCAGAGAGCCTGATGCGGGGCTCCATCCCAGGACCCCGAGATCATGACCTGAGCTGAAGGCAGAGGCTTAACCCACTGAGCCACCCAGGTGCCCCCCTTTTTTCTTAGAATCACCCCACTTCAGCCTGGGAGGTACCCAACAGCCACTCACTTTAAGACACTTGCTGCTCCACCATCGGGGAACGCCTATGAGGGAGGGGAGGGAGTAATGCGCCTGGGACAGGCCTGGGTAGAGTTCTAGAATAGATATGGGTGATGTGAGAGGCCTGGGAGTTGGGGAGCAGAGAGGGTTCCAGATGTGGGATTTGGATGGAAAGGGTTTCACAGCAAGCATGCTGGCTGAATGTGCAGGGAGGTGCCATGGCTGAGGAGTGGGGCTGGGGAGAGAGTCAGAACCTACAAGCATTTAGAATATAGGTATCCCTAAACTGTGCACAAGTGTCACTCTATGCAAGGCATAGGTCACTAGGTGGGAGAATCTAGAGGCAGCTGTAGGAGTGATGGGCCTGTCCTGAATAGCTTACAGTTTGGCTGCAGATATAAAAGGCCAGCCCATAAACTGGTGCCGATTGGGTAGGGTGTGGTCAGGCCCCTGTGATGGTTGATACAGGCTACAGAGAAGGGTGCAGCGTACAAATAGGACTGCTCTCTTCCTCATGGGCTTTAGGGAAGGCTTCATATTGATGGTGGAGCCTCAATATGGGAAGGAAACTGGCTGGGAGGGAAGGTATTCTTGACCTGGAGGTGGGGAAGGGGTGGGGATGGGAGGGGGGATAGGCAAAGTTAAGGAGGCTGGAAAGGTCAGTGTCTTTTTAGGGAATGGTGAGAAATACAGCTGGACAGTCGGGATTCACTGAAGGCTTTTGATCTGTAGAGCAAGCCATCTAGATGGAATCTCAGGAGGCCCACCAGGTCTGGGTGTATATGATGGGGTTAAAGTGGTGAGGACACAGTTGAGGCTGTTAGATGGGAGAGGGCAGAAGTGAAAACGAAAGGAGCGGTGACCTTATATAACCATGTGCCATGGGCACCACTGAGTCAAGCTTCTGAGAATGCTTGGCTGGGTACTCATTTTTATAATTAGGGAACTTGGAGACCACTAGGGCCCCTGGGTGCAAAG
This sequence comes from Taxidea taxus jeffersonii, assembly GCA_003697995.1. Classification (NCBI taxonomy): domain Eukaryota; kingdom Metazoa; phylum Chordata; class Mammalia; order Carnivora; family Mustelidae; genus Taxidea; species Taxidea taxus. The sequence goes on along the minus strand of ML100952.1, from coordinate 29,141 downwards.
TTGGATAAGAAGGAAGATAGGCTCTCTTTAAGAATAAAATATGGCCTCTGGGAGGCTGTTTATTAGGAAGAGAAGATTCTGCTTCAGGCTCCATGCCAGGTCAACAGGGCAACCCAGCTCAGGCTCCCCATTGTTGTGTCCTCTTTCTTCTGCCTCCTTAGTGAGGTGGACCAGGTAGGGGTCCACAGGGCCCTGGAGGGTGGTTCCCCCCAGGACCGTGTCCTGGGCCATGGCTGGGGCAGGGGCACACAGGGCCCTTGGGGGTGGTTTCCCCCAGGACAGTGCCCTGGGCCATGGCCACCACCATGGCAGTGCTCCTGTGGAAAGCCAAATGAACAGTGTTAGAGTCAGGGGTCAGTGCCAGTCTTGCCTGAGATCAATTTCCCTCTTCCTCCCCCCTCCCCTCCACCTTCTGTCATAGAGGATTCTGGATTCCTGGACACTAGCAGGGGAAGGTGGTGGAGGGCTGGGAGGCAGGGCCAGCAAGTGATGAAGCCAGAGCACTGAGCAGACAAAAGGGGAAGAACCTAGATTCATTGGTTTCCATTCCTTGAGCCAAGAAATGACTCCTACTGCCTGGACCTCAGTTTATTTCTATAACTAAGGAGCAGAGTGATCTCATCTTCTCCCTTTTCTCACCCAGGAACCCTTACAGAGTCACTGGAGATTTTGCCCAGCTAGAAACTGCAGGCTGACTACTCACAAGTGAGGATGGGCTGGGGGTGGCTCTAAGGGAGCTCCCTGAGGGCCAGGAGCAAGGAGGAGACAAGAGGCAGGGTTCACAGTGATGCAGGAGACATGGGGGGGGGGAGGGGGAGGGTAGCTGGAGGGTGGGAGAAGAACAAAAGCAGGAGGTGGCAGGTGAGGATATGCACATTCTCTATACAGTATTTGTGTGTGTCTGTGTGTGTGTGTGTGGAGGTGCAAGGGGGTGTTACTCTATTTACATGCAAAGAGTTGTCTGTGTACCTGTGCACAGGTGGGTGCCACCCCATGCATAGGTACACAGATAGAGGCACACATGCCTGCTGTGCCCCCAGATACACGCATGTAGGTGCATGTGTGTGAGTGTGTATATGTGACAGTGGGAGCGTGTGTGAGCCCGTGCCTGTCCTGAGCAGGTGCTAGACTCAAGAAACCAGGAAGAATAAAAGTAGTAAAATCAAGACTGTATAACCTCAGCCAGCAGAGGCCGGAAATAGTGTGGCTTAACCTTCTGTCTTTGCTGGAACAATTCCTGAGGCCCCAAGGCCAGAGGAGTTTCTTTGCCTCTTGCCACAGGCCCAGGGAAGAGGACAGAGATACCAGGTACCTTGCTCCTGGTGCTGGGGCACTGGGGGCCTGGAGCCCTGAGGGAGCAGGGGTGGGGCTATGGCCCTAGCCCCAGTTGGCTTCTGCCCCCTAAGCCCCAGTGAGGGCTTGGTGTGGGAAAAGTAGAGGTAGGCTCCAGGGCTAGGGGGCCGGCGGGCGGGGGGGCTTCCCGTGACCATGTCAGAGCAGCCCCTTCCTCATCCAGGCACAGTGATGCCTGCAAACAGCCACTTCCCACCCTGCCCGCCTTTCCTTCTATGAAACTCCTTGCTGTGGGGTCAGTTCAGGCCTAGGAGCCCCGTCTGCTGGTGGGAACCAATCGGGGGAGGTGAGTAGGCAGCCTCCTTTCTCGGCAGAGGCAGGTCACTGGAGCCCTGCAGTGTGGTTGGGGTTTGGGAGCAAGCCAGCCATCCAGGCAGGCTGTGGGGGTAGTCAGGAAAGCAGAGAAGCATGAAACAGGCGGGGAAGCAGCAGGAGAGAAGCTGAGACATGGAGGGGATGTGAGGAAGCGGGAGAGACAGATGGGAAAACAGGAGAGGAGCTGAGGAGAAGGCTGCAGCCGGCAGGGGGTGGAGGAGCACTATGGTGCCCCTGCCTGCCC
>ML100952.1:0-22229 GCA_003697995.1 Taxidea taxus jeffersonii | reverse complement strand
TGTGCTCCTGAGCGACACAGACCGTCACTCACAGATGTCCGACGCCCACACAAGCAGATACAGAGGCATGGGTACCAATTCAGCGCACATGCACACGTACTCGGAGAAAGCAGGATCAGAAAGACCCACAGCGCACTTGCAAAGAGAGCCCCTCCTGTCCGAGGTCCACAGCCAGCAGAGCCTTACCTGAGAGCACAGAGCCAGGAGCTGCAGAAAGTCTGAGGCTCTGTCTGTCCTCAGGTGTATTTGTATAGGGTGGGCTCAATGCATCAGGTACACCAGGAGGGGCACGGGCAGAGGGTGTGGAGGAATGAGGGAGGATGGGCTAATTTTTATCTGGGCAAAGAGCGGTTGGAAGCTTGATGGTGAGGGTGTGGGTGGGGAGCAGGTGGGTAGTGGGCGGAGCAGGTGGGTAGTGGGCGGAGCAGGTGAAGGGGATGGGGAACAACCCTTTACCCCATCTGTCTGGTAAGGAGACGCCATAGAACCAATCAGGGTCTCAAACCTTGGCAACTCTTGGGCTCCCAGTGCTGGGCCTGAACTGAAGCCCGCTAACCCTTTGAACCTTCAGTTAGACAAAAGGGCTCAATTGGCCCCTATCAATGGGATAGGGATGAGCTGCGGATGTGCTCCAAAACATGCCTGCATCTCAAAATCACTGTGTGGAGTGAAGGAAGCAAGACATAAAGAATATGCAGTGTATAGTTGTATCTAGAAAAGTCTAAAATTTTGTAAAATTCTATGATGTGAACTAACGCCAGCAGATCAGTGGTTGCCTGGGGACAGCGGGGGTGGGAATTGGGAGGAGGTGGAAGAAGCCCTTAGAGGGGCCTGGGTGGCTCATTCAGTTAAGGGACTTGGTTTCAGCTCCGTTGTGATCTCAAGGTCATAAGATGGAGCCCCCCATGGGGGTCTGCTGGTAGCATGGAGTCTGGTTGGGACTTTCTTTCCCTCTGCCCCTCCCCACTGGGCAAGCGCTTGTGCACGCGCGCTCTCTCTCAAACCAATAAATAAATCTTTTATTTTATTTTTTTAAAGATTTTATTTATTTATTTGACAGATCGCAAGTAGGCAGAGAAGCAGGCAGAGAGAGAGAGGAGGAAGCAGGCTCCCCGCTGAGCAGAGAGCCCAATGCGGGGCTCAATCCCAGGACCCTGAGACTGTGACCCGAGCCAAAGGCAGAGGCTTAACCCACTGAGCCACCCAGGCACCCCACAAATAAATAAATCTTTTAAAAAAAAGAAGCCATTAGAAGGGACATGAGGACACTCTGGGGTTTGATGGATATGTTCATTATCTTGATTGTGGTGATGGTTTCACGGAGTCTACACATGGCACATAACAAATTGCACAATTTGTGCAATTTATGGTATGTCAATTTGGTCTTTGTTAAGAGCTGTAAAAACAGAAGTAACATAGCCACATCAGAAAATGATTTGTGCGGGGAGCCTGGGTGGCTCAGTTAGTTACTCTTGATCTTGCTCGGCTCAGGTCATGTTCTCACGGTCTTGAGATCAAGCCCCATGGTGGGCTCTGCCCTCAGCAAGGAGTCTGAGAGTCTCTCCCTCTGACCCCCCAACATGCATGTGCACTCTCTCTCATCAATACGTAAATCTTAAAATATTAAAAAAGAAAATGGTTTGAAAAATGGAGAGAAGGAAAAAGTGATTCTCCTATTCCCATGATGGACAGGAAATTATTCCTGTATCAGGTGCTTTTACACTATCAATGATCCCATACAGGTTCTCGGAGAAAGGTGTTATTATTTCTCCCTCCTTTATAGATAAAAGAAGCCAGGACTCAGAGAGGTTAAGAAATTTGCCTGAGGTCACCCAGCCAATGTGTAGTTAGTCCCAGTCAGGACCCCTGGACCTGGAGCCTCAGCCTCTTTTCCTTAACTTTGCCTTTCCTTTCTGGAATGTTCTTCAGGAAAATTCCAGCCTGCTCTGGTAACTTTGTGGGCAAAGGGCTTTGGGTCATGAGAAGGTGGGGCGTTATACACACAATTGTGCGCCTTCCCCTTCGGGGACCCTGGTGGCATGATTCCCCACCCCCAGCCTTTGGCAGGAGGCTGAAGGGAGAAGGTCTGCATTCTCAGGGACCCCCAAAGGGGGCAGAGGGGCTGTAGGGCTGAGGAGTGCCATGGGGTCCCAATGCCCTGGGCTCCGGTTCCTGTCTCACCATCTCCAGAGTCAGGGTCTGCATTAGGCCTACAGGCAGGTTGTGGGAGACAAGGAGGCTTTGGGCAGAGCAGGTGGACCTGTGTTGATGGGGTGGACAGAAAAGCTAGGACAGATGTGGTGGCTGGGGCCGGGGAGGGGCAGAATGGGGGCGGTTCCTGCAGCAGGTGATGATGCCCATAGCAGTGTGCACACTGCAGGGCGAATTTACAAGAGTATAATGTGTGTGGATTCTCCCCTGTCCAACTTAAGATGGTGAGCAGAGCCTCAACCATGGGTCTGTCCCCTCTTTCCTTGGGGACAGTGCCTTAGAAATGGTGAATGCTCACCTCGTGCTTAGACTTACTGTCTGGCTGAGAGAGGTGGTCTTCCCTGCCAGAAAGTCATGAGTGGAGAAGATCAAGGGTCAGTCTCTGTGACTCCCAATCCCTGCCAGCAGAGCCCGTGAGCAAGGCGCCTCCCTGCTCCTGGGCTGCGCTGAGTCAGGGAGGGAGGCCAGAGAGCCAGGCATCTTTACACAGTTCTGGGTGGATGGGTTTCTCATGGCAATAGGGCAAAGATGGCTGGTCCTGGGCGTGGGCTGGAGAGAGTGCACAGGGCTGGACATCAGCCTCCGTGAGGCAGCATAGGTGCTGTGGGGACTCCCCACTTCACCACAGAACCTACTGGGCGAGTCACTGACACTGATCTCCAAAAAGAAGCTAATAACACCTGCCCTAGTTAATTCACACATTTCAAAGATGGATGAGACCAAATGACATCACAGGTATAAGGCCATTGGCAGGGTTGTATGTAAATGAATGGTGTTCCTTTTTTTTTTTTTAGAGAGAGAGAAAGCACGTTCTCCCCCTCCTCCCATCCCCAACATGCATGCATGGCTGGGGAGAGGCAGAGGGAGGGGGAGAGAGAGAATCTTAAGCAGGCTCCACGCCCAGCTCAGAGCCCAGCACGGGGCTCAGTCTCATGACCCTGGGATCTTGACCTGAGCTGAAATCAAGAGTTGGACACTTAACCGACTGAGCCACCCAGGTGCCCCAACACGGTGTTATTATTGTCAGTATTAGCACCGACAACCTACTGACTTCCTGGCCTCATCATTCCTGCCCTGTCTCACACTGGGATCTTCCTGCCAGATACATCACCATTTTTGGCTTCTTGGCATCACTGAGTATTTTACTAAGAGGCTCTCGAGACATTCCTTCTCTGGCCCAACCTCTTGTAACACCCTCCTTCCCCCTAAGGTGACCAAACAGCCGGGTTTGCCTAGGGCTGAGGGTGTTCTGGACATAGGACTTTCAGTGCTTGGACGGGATCAGTTCCAGGCAAGCCAGGACAATTGGTCACCCCACTTCTCTCCCCGCCCTGAGGCTGCTTCCTCTTCCCTGTGGCGACCGCGGGGTCCCAGGCATTTTAACACGTTCTCTCTTTCACATGGGTTGTTCTTTCCTGTCTTGAAGCTGCCAGGCTCGGTGATGCCACCTACAGAGAGGGTATGCCCCCCTCTCAGGGGTGGGGCCCCCCTCAGCCATTCCAAAGGCCCCTCCCTCTTCTCAGTGGGACAGGACAGCTCTCTACAATCCCTCTGCCTTCTGTTGGGCTTCTGTCCTTCTTTCTACCCCTCAAAACCCTGCCAGGCTTTTCCCCTATGCCTACAGGGTATGACTCCACTCACCCCTCACCTCCCTGTGGTGAGCAGCACATACGGGGTACAGAGCGTGCCTGTCCCATGCCAGCCTTCCAGCCTCTCTGTCTGCCCCGAGGAAAGAGCCCCCTGGGCGCATGAGGTCAAACCAGGGCTGCTCCCCACATCCATGAGGACCCCTAGGCCTGAGTCCTCGATGCTGTCTTGGTTCCTCCCCTCTCCACCTTGCCCACCCCCATGAGGCCTCGTGAGGGCCCCCTGCTCACTCTTCCCTGGATCCCCACTGCTTTGCCTGACCCAGACCCCTCCCTCCAGGATCTGAACACACCCTCCTGAGTGTGCTATTGCCACTTCCTGCAGCACTTTATGGAACGACCTCTCCCGACCATCTCCTTGCTGAGTCCTGCTCAACCTCTCGAAGCTCAGCTGGAAAACTCCTTGGTTGGGTTGGTCTGAGCCCTGTGGGGCCCTGGCCTCAGGCTAATGCAGCCTGGCGTTGGCAAGGGCCTCGAAGGTGGACTCTGGGTCCCTGCCTCCTGGTTCCCTCCTCATCTCGGCCAGGGAAAGCACACAGTAGGTGCCGCATTAATGTTGTAGGCAAGCACTTGACAAGGCAGCCCTGAGCTCCTGGTTGCAGGCAGCTCCGGGCTGGGGGCAGGGGTGGGTCCTGGGAAAACACTGGGAGTCACCTTTGCACTCCCTATGAAAAAGAGGGCCCCAAACAAGGGAGACCCCAGGGGTTCATTCCCATACTAGAGTTCATCTCTCACTGCCAGGCAGGAGCTGCAAAGCTCGTGATGTCCCAGCCTTGGGTGTGCCCTGGAAAGCAGACCAGAGGAGTGGGTCCCCAGAGCAGCCTTCCTTCCACCTTCCTGATACCTCAAAGGACTTCAGTCCCGCCCTGTTCTGGCATGTGTGGAGAGGTGGGGCGCAGACTGTTCCCCGTGACTGGAGCCTGGCCAGGCCTTGTCCCTCCAGCCCTACCTCATGTACTTTTGAGGCCTCCCCACCCAGGCGTAGGCCTGGCCTGCCTTGAGAGGCTTGCACAGACTTCAGGTCAGGAGGAGTCAGGACAGCAATTTCTTGAGCCCAGAAATGACCCTGAGGGGGATTGGGTTTGCAGGAAAGGAAACCTTTAAGCCACCCTCTTGACCTTTCCCATTTGGAGGGTTGCCTGCCTATTTTCTGGGTGCTCACATGATCCAGCCTGGCCCGTCCTCCTCCTCAACACTCATCCACACACCCAGAGCTGAAGGTGATACCGGTGACCTCTAAGTGCTCGGCCCAGCCAGGAATCATTCCTGGGTGCTGGGGGTCTGGGCCCTCCTGTTCTCCTGCTGGGACAGAGGCAGGTGAAGCACAGGAGGTGCTCCAGAAGCACCAGCACTAGCTGGCCAGAGATGGCAGCCGGAGCCTGGGACTTCAGAGAGAACAGGCCGAGAGGAAGAGGGCAGTTGGGGTGGGGCAGGAACCTGGCTGTGCAGGCTTTGCGGCCAGGGGTCAGCATGAAGGAAGGCTCAGAGAGGCTGACAGGGTGTCTTAGGGTCTCCCCACCAGGTTACAAGTGGGCCTCCTACCTCAGAGGGCTTGGGTGTGTGCAGATCCCAGCAGGCTTGGAGGAGGCAGTCTTTGGGGCCCCTCAAAGGATGCTGCAGTGGTAGCATCCAGAAGGTAGCTCTCATGGTTACCTGAGGCAAGAAGAAAACTATGTTGAACTTCACTCTGGGTTGCATGTTATTCTGGAGATGGATATTACTGCTATATCATTTCATCTGCCAATGACTTGGAGGAGTAGGTACACCTCATTTTCTGGATGAGGACCAGAGAGATAAGGGACCTACACAGCCAGTGAGGGTGAAGTTAATCTGAACTCCCCTAGCCCCCTCCGCCTCATCTTATGACGAGCTTGAGGGAGGGCAAGGGCCAGAGTGCTTAAATGTTATTACTCAGGCATGGGCAGGGGCGGCCATTCTGGAAGCAGTGAAGGAGGCCCATTAGTGGGGCCTCTGTCAGGTCTGTGCTCCCAGTCTCTGTATATGGTCCCGACAGTCCCTTCCTCCCCTGCAGACCTCTCTCCCTTTTCCTCCTCAGTGAAGATTCCCGGACTTGCTGCCATCTTGCCCTCAGGATGAGCTTCAGGTCTGTATACCACAGACTGCAAATGGCACCCTGATATGGTCCACTCCAAGTGTGGGGACTGTGAGTACAGCTGGCAGGCCACCTGAGGGGGTGGGAGACCAGCCAGGGAAAAGATTGGACCAGACCCATGGCTGAGGCGCTAGGACCATGCGTCTACCTCAGGGCAGAGAGGACAAGGGCACAGAGAGAAGTTGCTGTGGAAACAGCATTTTGGGGGAAGCCTGGAGGTGGAGAGGGGGAGGAGAGTGCTTGGCAGGACGGCAGGAGCCGTGGATTCTAGTCTCATGTGTGATCCAAAAGGCTTGTGTGCCCTGGGCAGGTGGTGCTGCCTCTCTGGGCCTCCTCATCAGTAATGAGGCTTCTCTTGTCTGGCAGAGCTGGGAGTTTTCTTGTCGGCGGGTTGTAGAGACTCAGAGAGGAGCCGGGGAGCCAGAGGGAAAGGGAGGAGCGCCCCCACCTCCCCAGGCTTTGTGACTCTGCTGTCCTCTAGTGGTGGCAGGGAGTAACAGACACATGGTCTCTCCCTACCTCCCCCAGACAAGTGTCTTCTACACTTTGTAAGGCCCTTTATAGCCTATGGCCTCTGTCAGGGCTTCGTGCATTCTGGGCAGAGAAAGACATCCGCATAGGATACCCACGGGTCTGCACAGGACAGAATGGCTTATTCATAATTATTCATATATTTGCTCTGCAAGCGCTGAGGGAGGGTGTGTGGTTTATTTTATTTTTATTGATCTATTTATTATTTTATTATTTTTAAAGATTTTATTATTTGACACAGAGAGAGATGGTGAAAGAAGGAACACAATCAGGAGGAATGGGAGAGGGAGAAGCAGGCTTTCCGCTGAGCAAGGAGCCCGATGCAGAGCTCGAACCCTGGACCCTGGGATTATGACCTTAGCCAAAGGCAGACGCTTAACGACTGAGCCACCCAGGCACCCTATTTTTATTTTTTTTAAAGATTTTATTTATTTATTTATTTGAGGTAGAAAGCACCCAAGTGGGGAGGTGCAGAGAGAGGGGGAAACAGACTCTCCACTGAGCGAAGAGCCCCATGTGGGACTCGTTCTCAGAACCCTGAGATCATGACCTGAGCAGAAGGCAGACGGCTAACCAACTGAGCCACCCAGGCACACCAGGGTCTGGAGTTTATAAGGGCACTGTGCCAGGCCCTGGGGATCTGGGGGCACTTGGCACACCATTTTTGCCCCCAGAGAGCCTCTGTCCGGTAGAGGATCAGATAAATACACCTTGGACTCTGGAGAATACAGGACAGTGTCAGGGCTGCTCTGAGGTCTGACATATTGTGTGACACTTGGGAAGGTGGTGCCAGCGACTGCGGGGTCCTATCTGGTTAATGGTTTGTCCTGGACACGTGGGCCTGCAGCCTGAAGGGCCCAGAGGCCTTTGTCACTGGGTTAGGAGAGTCTCTCCCTTCAGGCCCTCCCAGAAGAGCTGGGTCGCCCTCCCTATGGGATGGCTGGATTCCTACCCAGGCCTCCCGTTCCCCTGCTGCTGTCCCGCCCCAACTTTGGCTGGGAACAGGAGTGAGAGGCGCAGCCTCCCCGCTGCCTCCCCGCTGCCCCATCCCCCATAGCCTCCTCTAGCTATACCCCACTGCCCCAGACCTGGTTTGGGAGCCTGGGTTCCAAAGATGATGGAGAACATTAGGTCTCAGCAGGTGGATCTCCCCATCCCAGGCTGGCGCTGGGCAGGCCTCCCAGTTCCAATACCACGGTGTGGGGGAGGTGGTGGGAAGCTGGGCTGCCACCTCACCAGGGCCCTGCTTCTGGCCTTCTGGGGCTAGGCTGGAACTCAGCAGCCTGTTTGAGGCAGTGCCCAGAGAGGGTGGGAGAAGGACAGAGAGGCAGAGAGAGAGAGAGAGATCGGTTCGGGGAGAGGAGCCTGGGTGTATCACCATTGCTGGGAGTTTGACTCAGTGAGAACATCCGGCAGGAAAGGAAGAGAGAGTGTGGTGGCATTTCCAAGCAGGATGGGAACTCTGGGGATGTGGAGACTGGCTGTGGGGTCAGAGGTACTATGTGAAGGCCTGGCCAGGAAAGAGGCTAACCGTGGTGGGAATGGGAGGAGGGCAGGAAGACAGGAGACAGGGTTCAAGGGGAACAGATATTAAAATGCTGGCTGACTGGGCTGGTCTGGGGAGAAGAGAGAGGGCAGTGGGGCTGGAATTAGGGAAACTGAGACCTGGTCAGTCAGGATGTGGGGGATGCAGAGAATCTCTGACCATCCCTTTAGGGCTTAGAGGTTGGGGCCCTGTAGCTATTGAAGGAGACCACAGGTACCCCTGATCCAGAGACCACCCCCCATTACCCCAAGTCCAGCTCCTGGAGGCTCCACGAGTGGGACTGGCAGGCTAGCTGCTCTCCTGGGCACTGGGACCAGCCTCAGCTGTACTGGGAAGATTTGGGGAGAGATTTTCTTGTGAAAGCCTGCTTCTTTTCTCGGGGTGGGAGAGGCTTAAAAGCCAGCCGTTGGGACCAAGGCCAGGAAGGGCCTGGAGTGAGGACCCTGGGTGGGGAAGGCTGTTGGCAGACCCCAAGCTGCAGTGGTATGGGCCCTGCAGGAGGGGCCAGTTCCCACACACCGAGGGGAGACTCGAACAGCTGAACCTCTCAGAAGTGGCTGTGCTTTAAAACACAGGGAAGCCAATGTTCTACGTCAAGGAATGACTAATGATGTCATTTCAGGTAAGTAGTTGTATTTGGTGGCCTAGGGGAGGTAAGCTTCTCGATCCCTCCAAATGAGTTAAACCAGAGCTGATGAGGACAGGAAAGGGGGCTCATTTGAGGTGTGGGCTCTCAGACTAGGACTGCTGATGGGCTCAGCTGCATCCCCCAGGCCTTTCTTTACTGTTGGGAAGGATGGCGGCTTATGTTGACTGCCTGTGCATTGGCAGGTAAGTCCAGGCTGGGGCTCTGTTGGGCGAAGGGCCTCAGAGAAGGCAAGGCCTGGGGCAGCCAGTCCCTCTGTGTGGGGTCAACCCGACAGAGAGAGGTTCCTGCCTGTGTCTCTGGGGACGCTGGGCCAGGGCTGGGGAGGAGCTGGGCAGGGCCAGCGCCCTGGTCCTTGCCCTCTGAGAGTGGATGGGTGGGAGTGGCGGCGCGCATTCCTGGCTGGGAGCCCAGAGGAGTCTTTTGTAATCACAACATGATCTCGTGTGCTGAGCAGTGAAGCCGGCAGGGAGAGGCCGGCAGAGGCCCCGGCTCCGGCTCCTGTGGCTCTGCAGCTCCGGCTTCCCTCCTGCTCTGGCTCCCCTGGGGCTGTTCTGGAATTCTCTCGGTGCCCACTGTTACCATGCACTCAGCTGTGAGTGGCACCTCACCTTCGGCGGGGGGCTTCTTGGGGCTGGGAGGAGGCTGGAACACCAGGCAGTCACACTCTGGGGACAGCTGGGGACGGCTGGGCCTGGGAGGAAGAGGGCTGTGCCTAGGCTGTTGGGGGTCTGGGCAGAGGCCCTTGGCTGCAATGGAGACCCTGCGGCCAGAAAGGGAGAGACCTGGGATCTAGGGGCAGAGGCCTGGCTTGCTTGGGTGGCTCTCTGGCCAGGCCTGCCCACAGAACTGGCTCTCTTCTGTCCTGACTACCAGCAGTTCCAGGCCAGGAGAGACTGGGCCCATGAGAGCGGCTCTTTCCCACAGGCAGGGCACAAGCCTAGGGAGTGGAGCCCAGGGCCTGGGAGCCCAGCACAGAGCCAGGGCCTCTCTTTTTACTGTGGTTCTGGGCCTGGGAGCCAAACAACGCCCCCCACCCCCCACCGACCTCCTGGATCCCCTGGCAACTTCCCAGTCCCCGCAGGTTCCGCTGCCAGAGCCATTTATAACTCTCATTCCAGGCTCTGCTCAGCGGTGGAGCTCCCTGGAGAGCCGAGGGGGGGGGAAGGGGCGGCCGCTGGGAGCTATGGGTGCAGGGGTGGTGGAGGTGGTGGTGGTGGTGGGGAGGGCAGTAAGGCCCTGACCTGAGCCCCTGAAGAGGCAGAGACAAGTGGACAAGCCCAGCAGAGTGGGGACTTGGGGCCTTCCATGTGCCATCTCCCCCTGGGAGCTTAGCTCTGGGGCTGGGGTCCATTTGTAGTAAGAAGATGCTTCTTGGGTAAATGTGAAAGTTAGGGGCCTGATAAGGGATGGGCACTAGTCAGGAGCTTGCCACCCCCGCTTTAAGCAGGGGCCTCACAGAGCCGAGTCACCCATGAGCAGGCAGGAAGAGAAGGATGCTGAGCTGGACCGGAGGATAGTTGCCCTTCGAAAGAAGAATCAGGCCTTACTACAGAGGTACCAGGTGAGTGGGCTGTGATGGGAGCTGGAAGGACTGACTGGGTTGGCACTGCCTGTCTGACCCCTAGACCTCCCCCACGCTCCCGGAACTGTGGCCTTTCCCTGCAGGCACTAGGCCTGGGGTCCGAGTTACAGTGGTGTGGTCCCTCTCAGAAACTCTGTGAGGGTCCGGGGGATGCTGTGATGTGGTGCCTCTGCCCCCTGGTGTCCCACTGGTGTCTCTCTGTGTAGGCCTTTCTGTGTGCATCTGGGGGGCCATGGCCTGTGCTGACCCAGGGCCCTCCTGCAGGAAATCCAGGAAGACCGGCGGCAGGCAGAGCAGGGGGCCATGGCCGTGACCACAGCAGAATTCCTCCAGCCTGATGGCCTCACTGTCACTATCAGCCAGGTTCCTGGTGTAAGCTCCCCTCCCCCACCCCAGGAAGAGAGGGTGGGGTGTTAAGGCGCTGAAGGCCCAGCCCATGTCCAAGTCCAAGAAGGAAACTGCTCTTGCTCCTCTGTTTCCTCTGCTTCCACTTCTGGAGTTCACCCTTCAGCTCCCAGCCTGAGGCAGCCTAGCCCATTATGGTTCCCCTGACCCCCAAGGGCCACAGCTGAAAGGCCACCAAATCGAGTCCTCCTCAAGCCCTTTTCCAGGTGAATGTGAAAGTTAGAGAGGGTCCCCACCCACAGCCCTGAGCCTGTGTTCCAAATCCCAGGCTACTCCTGAGCCCCCAACCCTAGAGGGACAGAGAAGGGGGGCTGAATGCCAGGAACAGAGTGTGAGGGACAAAGCCCCATTGTCTGAGCGCTCTGGATTTCCCAGCTCAGAGATGACAGGCTGCTGTGGCATCTTGGGCCCCAGGGTGGCCCCGGTCCCTGGATAACCTCATGGCACCAGTATGTGAATGTCCCAGGGAGTCCGCTCCTCTGTGGGCATTCTAGGGAGGGCCAGGGCTGGAACCCAACCCGGGGAAGCTCCCAAAGGACTCCGTCCCCAGCTCCTGCTCCGCCCTGGCCGTGTGGTCTGAGGGCATGGCATCTCATTCTGCAGGGGAAGCGGGTGGTCAGCCGGAACTGGGCAAGACCCCTCAGACCTGGAGTAGCCGACGAGATGCTTGAGGATGAGGGAGGGGATGATCACACTGGTACTTTCTGCCTGGGGGAGCGGGTAGAGCTGGCTGTGACCATGGAAAACAAAGCCGAGGTGAGTAGGGTGGGCAGGGGAAGCCAGGGCATCAGGCCGGCAGCCTCTTCTTACCAGACTGTGCCACGCTGCCCGTCCCCGCCTCCCTCCAACCCCCACCCAGGCCAAGCGGATTGTGAGTGAGAAGCCCAGCAGAGCAAGGAACCAGGGCGCAGAAGGGTCACGTGGAAGGGGCTTGGGCCGGACCCCCTCCATGCAAATGCCCATCAGCTCGGATTCTGCACGGAAAGTATATCTTTAAGAGGGGATGGGGACATGAAATTGGCAGTCATCATTTGGGGGAGGCGGAGAAGCTGAGTCACTTGTGTCCCCTATCTCTGGGGACATGGCCCAGGCAGCCCCAGCAAGAATTCCCATCCTTTCTTCCTTTCTCCTGCCGGTTTCCACATTGGGTGGGCCTTACCCTGACAGGGTACATCAGAGGTCAGCCCCTTACCCTAGCTGGATCTCTGATGCAAGCATGTGGGGGTTGGGGGTGGGCCGTGTGCCAGGTGTGACCTCTAGGTGGCAGCAGCCCCTAGTCCTGGTTCTTGCTCACTGCTGCTGGGAGCTTCTCCACTCGGGGCCTGTCCACACATACACACCCCTGCAATAACCCAGTGGATAGGTGCTATTACTAGCCCCATTCTACAGATAAGGAAATGATATACAGAGAGGTTAAGTAACTTGCCCCAAAGACAGCTGACATGTGACTGGAAACGGTGCCTAAGGCAAATGAACATGTCAGAAATGGAATGGATTTCATTTTTAGATGGGGACGTCAAAACCTTGAGGGGAAGGGGCTGATAATATCCAGATTTACACTCCAGGTCCAAGGCTTTCTGCCTCTTCCCCATGGTGCTGTCTTCTCCTTCAGGGTGCTCGGGAATCCCAGAGTCCAGGACTGGTCCCAGGCTCTGTTCCTCACCGGCCCACGGGGGGACCCTTGGAGGTGGGCTGGGACTATGCCCACTGGAAGCAGGAGCGGGAGCAGATTGACTTGGCTCGTGTGGCCAGGCACAGAGACGCACAGGGTGACTGGCGTCGGCCGTGGGACCTGGACAAGACCAAGCCCACGTGGGTGGCAGGGCTGGGCAGCTCGTTGGACTGACATGTTTATGGGGTTTGGGGTAGGACTAACTGTGGGTGCTTCTTGGAGGGCTGGTGGGACCCTCTCCAGGGTGGTTAAGGTCTGTCTGGGCTCTCTGGTGGGACCTTGGGCCGAGAGGTGGGCACCAGCTCCCCATTTTTTGGGGCTCGCCATCATCTTGTTGTCGGTTCTGGGGTTGGAGCTGGGGGAGGCAGGGGTTGTGTGGGTCTCGCTATAGCTTGTGTCCGCCCCACAGAAGCCTGACTTTCTGGCCTCACAGGCTACAGGACTCCAGCAAGCCTCGGGAAGAGGGCCTGGCCAGGGTGGGCAGCACTAGGGGTGAGTCAATACCCACCCCAGCCCCTTCCCCTCCTTGGCTTTCATCACAGCACCCCCACCTGTCCCCTCATGCTTCCTCTCCTTTCTCTGTCTCTTGGCATAGCACTTATTTTTGGAGCGGGAAGGAGGCATGGAAGAACATTTCACTTCCTCTTCTTATCAGAGCAGGGCACCTTCCTACCCCCTAAATCCACAGCTCCTACCCTGGGTTCTGAACTTAGAAGGTCTAGGGGAGGAGGCTCACAAGGAAATCTGCCCCAGGATCCTTTCAAGTTGGTCCCTTATGGGTGAAAGCTCTAGTTTCCCTGCCCCTGGCCTGTTGTAGGACCAGAGATTTTAGAATAGCTAGTTCCCTAATTTTACATGTGAGGAAGCTGGGGCTGAAGAGACTCAGCCAGTTACCTAGCCAGAAACAGCAACGGGGCACAGAGACCCAGCTCTCTCAATCCCCAGACCCAGGATCTTTTTGGGAGTCAGAAAACCCGCACCTGGACCAAGAGAAAGGCGGACAGCTTCCCGGTTCTGGAAGACTCCTGTTATTGCTTTGGATCCTTTATCACCCCACTCTTTCTCCAATTCCTTTGCCTCACTTAGGTCCCAGGAGCCACCGGAAATCACAACCCCTACCACTGTCCTTTGATGGTAAAGGTGAGTTAAGAGAAAAGGAGCAGGTTTGCATGAACTGGGGACAGAGCTGGGCTGCCATGACCCTTTTCCCTTCTTGATTTGTGGACCATCTCTTGCAGGTGGTACTACTCGGAGTGGGCAACCTAGCAGACCCTCAGTGGTATTGGCCACACGAAGCAAAGCCCGGGGGACAGAGAGGCTGACTGGCAGGGCCCGCAGGTAACAGATGGCAGGGGGCAGAATTGGGGGAAGCATCTGGGCTCCCTGATTTCCTGGATCTCCCTTGGCCCTGGGAGGTCAGGCCCAGCACTGGTCCAGGTGGCTGCTCCAGCCCTTGGGGCTACTGCCTTCTGCCTGACAGCTGCCTGGAGGCAGGTTAATGAGGTTGGGGGAGAGGACAGCCTGCAAAGGCAGGAGCCACGAGAGCCTGGTGCCTAGGGAGGCCGGCAGTAATTACAGCAGTTGCCTTCCCCCGGGAAGTCGGGCGTGCCTTTCCCAGGTGGTGCAGGCAGAGACACGTCCAGAGTCCCCATGGAACTCGAGGTGTTGCGAGCTTGGCCATAAACAGCAGCTGGGGACCTGGGATGGCGCTCAAGTGGGTGGCGTTTAGAGGAAATGGTTGAATGGGGAACAAGGTCAGGCTGGAAGGGAAGCATCCTGGAGCCTTGTTCTGGCTCTGAGGCTCCTCTGAGACCCTTGGCTCTGGCTTCTTCCTGAAAACATGGGCCACTGGCTACAGAGCAACAGAGGGATGTGAGGTGGGGTGGGGAGGAGTAGGGCTTGCTGCCTGCTGTGTTTCTACAGGTGGGAAACGAAGGAAGACAAGGAGGAGCCGCAGAACCAGGAGGTGGGTGCTTGGAAATAGGATGGGGTGGGCCAGGGGCATGAGCTCTGAACCCGCCAGCCAGCAGGGCCAATCTCTTGTTTCAGGGAAGCCAAAATACCAGAAAGACTTGGAGCGAGGAGGAACATTCACAGAAGCAGAGCCCGACGGAGCTGGACCGACCCACAAGTGCCCCAGCAACCAGCCAAGCCCCAGGATCCCCAGGGGGCCCAAAAAGGGAGTCAGGAGCCTCCATAGCCAGTCCAGACCCTAGCTCTCCACAAAACACTGACTTAGTTCCCCTTGACCTTTCTTTTGGAGGGGCCAGTAGCCCTGGGTCTGGGGAGAGTAAGTGTGCGCTCACTCTAAGGCCTGGGGCCCAGGAGAACCCTGTGTCCTCGCCACTGCCAGATGGTTCTGAGCAGATCCTGGGGTGGAATGACACCCAGGCTGAGCCAGAAGTACAGCCTAGTTCCAAGCCCCAGCAGGGCTTGGCACCACGAAGCAGGCCACCCAGAGGAATGGGCCAAAGGGCAAGGGGCACAAGAGGTGTGAGAAGCAGGACAGGAGGGCCTGGCCCTGCAGGAAGATGCTGAGCAAAGCTCCTGGGAGCACAAGGGCTGGGCTAGGGAGAAGAAGAGGGAAGAACACAGGTGGGAGTCTGGCATGGGATGGGTGTGTGGATGCAGGTGGCTTGTGGCCTTCTGGCTGTGTAGCTGGGCAAACTCTCCAGTGGGGGGACACTGGGAGGGCAAGGAGCTGTCCTTCTTTGCACCTCATGGGTACATCCCTGGGCATGTCCCGTGTATAGGTATGTTTTTACCTGCAGGTAAAGGTCTTGGTGTAGTCCTATGCCACCCCGATCTCTGAGACCGTTGAGCCCTGTCTTGAGTCTATTGCCACCCAGGCCACAAACTTCTTCCCTGCCATGGCAAGGTGAGGCTCAGAAGCATTCAGCACCTGGCACTCCAGGCCTCTGTCACCCCGAGGCCTGGCTTCTCTTTCCACCTGTGGCTTTGGCTCCTTGGGTGTAGGCAGCCTCAGGAGCCAGCAGGCCCAGTCCAGGCCTGGGCTCCTTCCCCTGCCTCTGCCTTGCACCCAGGTGACTCACAGCCCCAAACTCCCCAGATGGCGAAACAGGGGAATCTCAGCCATCAGCTGTCAGCCTCTGGCCTTTCTGCAAGAGGAGGCCGAGGCTTGAAGAAAGGGAGGCCACAGCAGGTAGGGACTGAGCTGGGGACAGAAGAGCAGAGCCTCTGCCAAAGAGAGGTTCCCTGGGAAGGCCTCCTCTCTAAAACGGCCTTGGGTTGGGTGGGGTGAGGACAGCCTCTTCTCCCCACAGAAGGATGGGAGGGCTCATGATGAGGGTACCCTCCCCCATACCCAGGCCAGACATCAAGCGTACCATCAAGACAGCATTAAGGCAGGGCAGAGGGCAGCCCAGGGCCATTTCCTGCCGTCTCCTACTTCCTCTTCCCCACCACCCCCCTGCACTACCGGCACACCAAAGCAAGGACTCAGACAAGGGACAGATAAAGGGGCTCTATCTAGTTCAGTACAACTTCGGGACTTGTCTTTCCTACTTGGTCTCTGTTCCCGCCCCTCCCCTGAGGCCCATGGCTGGTGAATTATTCAGACTCCACACAAGCTGTGGCTTCCTCTCTATTCAACAAACATTTCCTGAGCACCCACCAGCAGCAGTGCAGCCGGTGGGCGATGGTGACTCTGCCAGCAAGAGGGAGGGAGAAACCCAGGCAGCCAGCAGATCTAGGCTGCACAGCAGGTGACGTTCTTGGCTGTAAGAGCCTGCTAGGAGCTGGGGATTGTGGTAGGAGCCCAGAGAACCATCTCACCTCTGCTCGAAAGGCAGGTGCCCCTTCCCCTCTCACCACGCGTGGATCTCCCCACGTGGCCCGCCTGCTCCCCCTCCTCTTTGGCCCTGCCATGGCTCGTCCTCCCTGCTGGGGGTCCTGGGCCTCCCCAGCCTCTCTGGCTTCTCTAGGGAGTGTCTAGATCATCCCCAAGGGTTCTGTCCTGTCAAAGTGAGGGCTGAACTGTGGGGTCACAGCTTCCTCACAGGCTCCTGCTCCGCCCTCCACCCCTTCTACTCAGGAAGCATGAGGAGGGGGTGTCTTTTCAGCAGATCAGTGTGCTCCTTGCACGTTAAGGTGGAGAGTAATGCAGATTCTAATTCCCTAAGGTCTGCGGTGCACTTCTGATAGGCTCCTGGAGATACCTATGCTGTTGGTTCTTGGACCACAGGTTGAGTAGGAAGGGTTTGGACTAGAGTATATGGAGGGCCAGGGGCAGACAGGCTCTAGACTCTGAGGACTTATTGCTGGCTATATTGGGGACCTGGTGAGGGCTGCCCCTGCCAGGTGGGGGCTTCCTGGCTTCAGAGTTGGGTGGGAAGCTGAGGTACCTGGGAAGATGCTCAAAGAGGCCAGTGAGGGGGTGATGCCAACTTCCTGTAGTGGGGAGTGAGGAAGTTGCTTGGGAAGGGGATGAGGTGAAGGGGACAGAAGAGGTTGGTATGGGGTTGACTGGAGGAATGTTTTTAAAAAAGATTTTATTTATTTATTTGACAGAGAGAGAGAGAGAGATCACAGGTAGGCAGAGAGGCAGGCAGGGGTGGGGGGTAAATCAGGCTCCCCGCTGAGCAGAGAGCCCGAGGCGGGGCTCCATCCCAGGACCCTAAGATCATGACCTGAGCTGAAGGCAGAGGCTTAACCACTGAGTCACCCAGGTGCCCCAGATTGGAGGAATTTTAAAAAGGCTTGGGAATATTCTTATGAACATGGGAAGGAGACTCCCGTGAGACATGAATGGGTAAAGGTGAATGACTCCAAGCTCAAGTTTGCCTCTTGCCCTCCAGTCATCCGTAGATACACTTGGAGCATGACCCTGGACTTGACCCATGACTCCCAAAGGATGGAGCTGGGGAAGAGCAGATTCAGGCAGAGCCCTTGAATTCAGAGATCTCCAAAAATAATCATGACCCAGAATTTGAATTCTAAGATTCACAAACTGCTCCCCAACCCCCCAGGGCTACCAAGAGTATAGGCCAATGTATGTTTGACTATGGGATGGGGACATAGATTTAGGGCAGAGCTCTGGTTCAGCCCTCACAACAGGACCTAAGCAGGACAGAAAGCTGGGTCATGAAGGGCTATCGAGAAAGAGAGCTTCTCTTGCAGGATGTCCTGGGAGTCACTAAGGGTTGGAGAGTGCAGAGACTGGCCCAGGACATCTTCCCTACAGGAAGACTGTAATGCCAG
The DNA here is from genome assembly GCA_003697995.1 of Taxidea taxus jeffersonii. Taxonomy (NCBI): domain Eukaryota; kingdom Metazoa; phylum Chordata; class Mammalia; order Carnivora; family Mustelidae; genus Taxidea; species Taxidea taxus. The sequence continues at coordinate 4,654 of ML100952.1, read as the reverse complement.
GCAAGTATCACTGAACTTTTCTCAAAAAAGGGGGAGTACTTCTTCAGGATAAGAGAACAAGCAGCTATGGTGGCCACCCTCCTTCCCTCGGATGGAACCAGCTATGGAGCAGGAGAAAAGCATGGACCACCCTCCACAGACCTCAGGATCATGGAAGCCTGCCTGTAGCAACTCCTGGCTCCTTTGTTGAAAGGCCTGGCTGGGAGATTTCCTCTTAGAACCTCCTCTCCAACCGGCAAGCCTCTCCTCAAAGGTGGAAAGTTCTTCATGAGACACAGCTCTCAGGAACCCAGGCACAGAGCTGGAGGAAGAGAGAGTAGGGAGATGCTGCCCGAAGAGGAGTAGGGAGATGACAGCTTTACTTAAGGCCTCATAACCAGGAGGGCAGAAAGGGCAGAAGATAGCTCTGTCCTGAGCCCCTAGAACCTGGGCAGAAGGGAGCAGCAGACCAGATTGCAAGGGAGGTATGTTTTTGGAGGACTGGCAGCATGGTAGAGTGGAACCAACATGGGCCTTGAAGTCCAACAGACTGAATCTTAACCTACGTCTGTCCGCGGCTAGCTGGGTGAACTTGATCAAGTTTAACCTCCCCAAGCCTCAGTTTTCTTAGCTGCAAAATGGGGCAAGTAACAACCCTGAAGAGTTATAAAAACAAATTAAGATAAGAGTATGCAAAACATGCCCGGCTCACTAAGTAGGCAATGTAGAAACAGGAGCCTGGCACTCAGTCAAATGTGTTGAATAAATGAAGTAGCTGTTTGGTTTGATCTCTGTCTACGTTGTTTTCGATTTTCTCCTTTACCTCCTCTTTTAGCCTCACCTTCACTGGGGGCAGTGCACTTCAGGGAAATAAGGGATGGTCTGTAAAGTTTACTCAGCCTTCCAGGGAAGTGATCTTCTTAAAGGAAGCTCACCTGGGGGAGTCGATTGGAGTTAAAGAGACTCACACAGGGACCCTGCTCTTACTAGGGTGTAAGCATTTCCCTTAACTCCACGCACCAACTTTCATGACTCAAGGGTTTCCTCTTCTCTTCCCTTAATGTCAGTGGTAATCTCATGGTCTTTGCTTGTTATTTTCCCCAGAATTAAAACTCCCTTGTAGGGTTTGCTCTATGCCTCTCAGAGTTAAGTTTTTGGTTTCTTTTTTCCTCAAAGGAGCAGCATGACTGTATTTTCTTATAGTCAAGGGTCAGGTAACTGGGGAATCCCTAGCTATCTCACAAGGCGCACGTTTGGAGGGTCTGACCATCAGTCAACTCCAGCCCTGATCCTGGCCTCAGGGACAGAAATAACAGGAAAAGATGGTACTAGCCACCGCCACCCCCTAAAAAAAAAACCCACAAAGGAAATAGCTACAATCCCCATGTGGCTATCTATGTCTTCTTATTTGGGGGACAAGTTTGGGAAGGGGGGGGTCAAGGGAATAGGAGAAACTAAAGATATAACTTCACTCTGCCTCTCCAGTCACTTATCAGCACCCACAGACCCCAGCAAGCAGCTCTTTTGAGCGAGGGCTGCGCCTCGGGTGACCACAACCTCACTGAGGGGAGACCCCGAGGCTGGGAAGGCACGGAAAGGAGCAGAGCTGCAGAAAGCACAGACTGAGGCTGCTTTCTCTCAAGTGTGCCGGCCTGCGTCACAGCCTCTCATTAAGCAACCACTTGACGCTGCGAAGTGAAACAGCACAGACCTGGCACCAGAAAGAACAAATGTGGCACCCACTGCTCCTTTTAAGGACTGACTCGAGGAGCAGCAGGCCCTGGGGCAGGAGGTGAGGCAGACACAGCAGTACCTTTGTGGGAGGGGAGAGCAGATTCTTGCAGGCCTGCATCCTTCTTAACAAGCTCCAGGCACCTTCAAAAATAACCAGTAACACAGGCTTTTTCCATTTTTCTTACAAACTCTGGGGATATGGTGTTTCCTTTCTCTCCGGCAGGGCAGCTGGCTTCAAGCAAGAAAAAAGGTCAAAAGTCACCTTGTAGCCATCTGTCAAAACAGAAATACCTAAACCCTAAGTTCCGGAATCAGAGGGAGAGTCTGGGCCGGTGGTTCTCAGGTTTTAGTATCAGAATCACCTGGAAGTCTAGTTAAAACTGAAGCTCTAGTTAAACTGAAGCTCTCATTCAGTTGGTCTGGGAGGGGGCCTGAGACAGGCATTTCTAACACGTTCCCAGGGGATGCTGACGCTGATGATCTGGGCACAGGGTATAATGCACTGGTTAGGGCCTTGGCCCCACTTTTTCCTCCTAGCCCAATGGGAATTCGTGAGAGCCACTGGAGGGAATCTATGTGAGATGGCTTGGAGATCTGGGGACTGAAAATACCATGTATATATAGGAGGTAACATAGTTTCAAGCCAAAGTTTCCCTTTGGGCAAAATGATACCTGGAAAGAGACGTTATACCCTGTGCCCAGATCATCAGCTAAAACCTGAGGCAGCAGAAACCCACAAGCTTTGTCAGCAAGTAAAACAGGTGTGACCAAAAACTGTCGAGAAAGCAGGTATTTTCACAGCTCCGCATTGGGCCATGGGGCCAGGACAGAGGGGACAATGGATGGGACATATAATCTATGTTGCCCCTGCTAAGCACCGCTCAGGATAGAGCTGGGGACTTCCGGTGCCTGGAAAGACCAGGCAGACGGGGCCCAAGTCCTTCACCTTGGAAACAGACTGTGGTCTGCGCATGGGTTCTCTTCAGTCATCTACTCCCCTGAACCAGACTGCAGGCTCTGGATGTGGGAATGCAAATGGATTACACCAGCAACACCACACTGATACTGGGGCTACTTCCATCTAACACGACAATCAACCAGACGGCCAACAACCTCTGAGCACCTACTGCTATGTGCCAGGCACCAAGCTCAGTGCTGGTCCCATGAAACGAGCAAAGCTATCGGGGTCTATCCCTCCACTGAGGGAGCAAAAAAAACAAAAGTATACAGCTGTGGCCCTTTTGTTATTGCACTGCAATTCCAGAAATACCTCCATTCTCTGCAGACAGGAAGGGGAGGACAATTATTACCCCTTTTAATAGCTGTGGTAGCATTAAAGCTCAGGACCTAACCTTTAGGTTCCCCTAAAAGAAACATGTAGAAACAAGTAGATGCTCTCCACTCAGCATTTCAAAACAGGATATAAATACTCAACTGAAGAACACAGTATCTGAGAATTCCCTAGTGAAAACTGAAAAACAAGGTAGATAGAAAAGCTTCCCAAGCTGTGGTCTCATACTGTGCAGAAATCCAGAGCTGTTAGGAAGAAAAGTATTTCTTATGCTTAAAACTTCACAGAAAACCTTCTCTGCACCTCAGCATCATGGGGGAAAGAAAGGATTCCAACAAACTCAGTCTAAACAGCTTAGCGAACTCCTGATCCTTCACCCTTCGAAACTTCATTTCCAAGAGAGGATGATCTCCTCCTTCAAATGCAGGCCATCAGGGAGTAAATGCAGAGGAACTTCTCATGGAAGTAAACACCTAGAAACGATCCTGGTCAACCAGGGGCAAAGCAGGTAAAGGAAGGTAACCCCCTTCCCGACTTTGCACAGACCTCTCCTTCCTGATGGACAATTTTGCAGCTCATTTCTAACCCGTGAGAATAAAGCTGTTCCCACTATGGCTCCCCACCAACCCGACCCTGTTCTGGCCAATGGTGCCCTTCTTGGCGGTCGGTGGGTTCTTGCTGCATACACTGCCTGCCGTATGTGTCCAGTGTGTGAAGCTGTGTGCCACTGCAAAAGCCACAGGTCACCATCTACACAAGGTGGGGGGGGGGCCAGAAGAACCCTGGAAACTCTTTCACTTCCCTTCTGCTCTGCCTTACCAAGCCCTCTCACAGAAAGCCATTGTGTAGGCTGCAGAGGGAAATAAAAGAAGGGCGGACTTTTTCCAGGCTCCCCTGCAGACTATAAGGTGATGTAAAAAGGACAGAAGCTACCCCCCTACAGCTCTGGAGAAGTGCAGGCCTCAGGGGGCCCCACCGACACTGGCTTCTCACTCTTCTTTGTACTGGGCAGCATTGTCTAATAATGAGCTCAGCTCAACTGTGTGCCCTGTATTTTGCAGCATAACTAATCCCTCATATTTTGCTTTTCACCCACATGTCTTTTATTGTTTGCTTTAGGGGGAGAAAAAGCCTCCCTTGTGAAGCAACCTACACCTTCTCTCAGCCATTTGGCTCTTTCACCTGCTCCCCCTGTCAAAGCCCTGACCAACCACTGCGGGGGCAGCAGCACATCTCTCCTGGTGTTCACACTTCTTCAACTATCCATGGGCAGGTGGTTCACTGGTGAGAACAGTGATGCTAGCAGGTGGCTCATCCTCACCCCAGCTCTCAGCCAGCTTGGTGTTTGTAAGAATTTTTTATTTTTACTGGTAATAATTCTTAGTATCTATACTCACTGGTCCCTTAGCTTCCCCAGCTAGGTATCTGCTGCTCAGAGTCCTTTAAAAGCAGAAACTTTTAGGGGCTCCTGGGTGGCTGAGTCGGTTAAGTATCTGCCTTCAGCTCAGGTCATGATCCCAGGGTCCTGGGATCAGGCTCCCTGCTCAGCAGAGGTCTGCTTCTCCCTCTCCCTCTGCTCCTCTCCCTGCTTGCGCGCAATCTCTCTCAAATTAAAGAAAAAATTTAAAAAATCTTAAAAAAAAAAAAAAA
>ML100951.1:24372-46074 GCA_003697995.1 Taxidea taxus jeffersonii | reverse complement strand
CCCCCCCCCCCCCCAACTCCTCTCATCCAGCCGCCTTCTACACAGAGCGCTTAGAAATTGGCAAGTAGTTTTGAATTCAGGAAATTTTAGACAAAGGCACAAGCCACCCCCACCCCTGCAAAAAGAAAAAAGAACAGAGGATCCTAGCAAAGCCATAGAGGAACCTTCCCCATCTCTATACCTGCCAGGCCATTAGTAGAATTAGATTCTCAAGAATTGTTACCGTAGGTGATGACGTGTTCTTGACCCTCACTGTGCTGGGTCAGAGTTAAAAGTGTCAACACCACAGAAGTGCCTCAGTACAAAGACACCTCCAGTTTTCCACTGCCCTGCCCCCATTAGTGCTGAGGGACTACTGTCTCAGCTGGAGGCCCACTTTGGTGGACACTGACATGATCACCAGGCTTTGCTTCTGCAGCTCCTTTAGACAGATGTTGTCTGAGGCCCAGGGGGTAAGAGCTAACAAGCAATGCCAAAAATAAGCGTGAGAGTGGATCTTTGGGGAGGGGAGGATGGGTATCCTGTGGTGGACAGGCTTTAACATTTAGTTCCAAACGGGGAACATGGAGACTTTAGTGTTTTTGTTGGGTACCAGGGAAGTCCTCCAGGTCTACCTGAAAATCCTGATAAGGTCTTTGTCCAGGGAATTATCTCTGTTGTGGTCCTCTTACTGGAACATCAGGGTTTAGACTGTCAGAAAGGTAAGATTAAAATCTTGTGTTTGGGGCCATATACTGCTAGCACCGGCAGAATTCAAGGATGCTTAGGCCCACCTGCTGCCAATAAGCTTTGCTTGCTAACTGCAGGTGGAAACCAGGGCTCTCTTCTGAGTATATTTCCTTCCCTACCTGTTAGTATTATACCTGATAACTGGCAAGAAGGGATCCTCTTACTTGTGGGATCAGCAGGGCAATTCCTGAGAAAAGCCCTCCTTCAGCCTGCCTCTCCCCACTCCACCCCCTTGAGCTGACAACCTCATGGGCTTTGTCAGCACACGGCATGAGTAATTTTAGCTGAGTTATTTCAGGCTCCTGTTCTGATCAGGGTTGAGCTGGCCCCACGCATGCCCCAGTCAGTGTTGCTCCAGAGTTGCCAGCTCCCGGGTCCCCTCCCTGAGAGAGGGGGTGGCAGGCTCATCTGCACACTGTTCCTTTAACCCTTTGAGCCTGAAGGTTTTCTGATTCCTTGCAGGTAGGGCCAGGATTAGCCAAGAGATCAGGACCTAGCAGCTGTCTCACTCCAACCCCCTCACCAACCTCCACAATAGGGACGAGAACGAGAGTGGCACCCTCAGCCAGGTGCTTACCCCTGTGTGGTCACAGTCTGCCATCAGAAGGGCTCCCAGCCAGTGACCAGTCAGGATGCCGAAACCTGAGCCAGGCAGGGAGGATTCTCCCAGGCTCTAATCAGCTTCTAGGAGCTGAGTTCAGCTGAAAGGAATTCCACCTGTCTCCAGCAATTCAGAATAGCAGGCCAACTTCAGTTTTCCTCAAGCTGAAGATTTTAAGCTCACTTCAGACATTTTGTCATTGAACATTTCAAGATCTCCTTGAAGCGCCTGTTATGACAGCTGCTTCGTGTATTGGACATCTAGGGGTGGAAAAGTGGGTCATTTGAGATAGTGCCCAGATTTGGGACCTGGAGTTCCTCGTAGCTGGGAATCAAATACATGAATTCCTAGGCTCTAGCTCTAATCTCCAGCCTCCAGAATAGCAGAGACTGAAGAGGCATGTACAGATCGGGGAGAACACATGTCAACAAAGGAAGGGAAAGCCCTGCAGAGTATCTGTGTTGTGTTGTGTTGAAAAGAGAACAATGTGTGTGCCTGATCCTCCTGGCTCTGGCAGAACTGCATGAGTGCCCCTAGCACTGACCCAGCCTCTTTGCCTTCAGCCTCATATGCCATGTGTTCTTTGTTTCCAGAATTCTAAGAGTGCCCAGGGTCTGGCTGGTCTTCGAAACCTTGGGAACACGGTGAGCTCTTCCCAGCCCACTTCTTCCCTCAGGCCACCCGCTCCTGTCCCAATGAGACCATCTGGCCAGAGTTCCTTTCTGGCTCCTGCAGACTCCCTGTCCTCTAGAGGCCAGTTATACTGCCCATCCTAGCTGGTGGGTTTTATAGAGTGGCTGGGGTACTGCCTCCTTTCTGGCCCTAGCAGGAAGCACTGCTAAAGGGGAGTTGCCCTCTTTACTGTCAGCTGCTTTCCCGGAGCCTTATCCTGAAGGACATCCATCACTTCCCACCCACTTCTGTCCGGCTCACCCACACCCTTCTGTACACCTCACAGTCAGTAACCAGCTATGTCACCTGTGCCGCCAGTGGGAGTTGGCCCCACAGCGCCCCTTTTCCTTACAGAAAGAGGAACTTGAGGCTGTGGGAGTGTTCATTTCTGGGGTAGATGAGCCAGAGGGCCTCTGCTACTAGGGGAGTGGACATGCCAGACAGGGCTGTGTCTTACTGAGCGGGTGATCTCTTGTAGTGCTTCATGAACTCCATTCTGCAGTGCCTGAGCAATACCCGGGAGCTGAGGGACTACTGCCTTCAGAGGCTCTACATGCGGGATCTCAGCCACAGCAGCAATGCCCACACAGCCCTCATGGAAGGTGAGGAGCCTGGCCCTGGACACTGGTTCTTCTCCACTATTGTATCAGTAGTTGTGTGCTGTATGTGTCCCTCCTAGTTTTCTCCCTTTGGCTTCTTTTTCATGGGATTCTAGTTTGAGTTTCTTACAGAAAATGTCTCACCTGTCCTCCATGCCCTCTCTACCCTCTCCTTCCAATAGAGTTTGCAAAACTAATCCAGACTATATGGACTTCATCCCCCAATGATGTGGTGAGCCCATCTGAGTTCAAGACCCAGATCCAGAGATACGCACCACGCTTCGTTGGCTATAAGTAAGAGCCTTGCTGACACGTTCTCCCGGGGTGGGTGCTGGCCACAGGGTGGTTCTTGGAATGAGAGCTATTGCTCACTCTTTTCTTTGGACTCAGTCAGCAGGATGCTCAGGAGTTTCTTCGCTTTCTTCTGGATGGGCTCCACAACGAGGTGAACCGAGTGACAGTGAGGCCCAAGTCCAACCCTGAGAACCTCGATCATCTTCCGTAAGTAAGAGGAGAATGCTATGGGGAAGAAAAACTTGGTGAACTTGAGTGTTTGGCTGACTTCTTTGGGGATAATAATTTGGATTTTAAATATTAAAGATTTAGACTAATGGATTCATTAACTTCTCATGGCATGAGCTCTGACCCAGTTGTCTTCCTCTCTCTGGTTCCTAGTGATGATGAGAAAGGACGACAGATGTGGAGGAAATATCTAGAACGGGAAGATAGTCGGATTGGGGGTAAGTGCATGAATGGGAGGAAGGCCTGTTTTCCCTGGTAACTGCTTTTGCCTGAGCAGAGGGTGAGCGTGAAAAACCCTAAGAGTCATCCTCTCAGGGGACCTTCCTTCTGCCCAGTGGCCCATGGACAGAGGCAGGAGCACTGAGAGGGCACACAGCCCAGAGAAGACGTGTGCTCCTTCTCCTGGCTTAAACTCAGCTGTCCCATCTCTTCTGCAGATCTCTTCGTTGGGCAGCTAAAGAGTTCCCTGACATGTACCGACTGTGGTTATTGCTCTACAGTCTTTGATCCGTTTTGGGACCTCTCACTGCCCATCGCTAAGGTATGTGCCCCTGTTGCCTCACGTTGGAAGCACCCACTCTTACCCTCTCACATCATCGACCTCTATGACTCGTATTCTCTGTCTCTCCCAGCGAGGTTATCCTGAGGTGACTTTAATGGACTGCATGAGGCTCTTCACCAAAGAGGACGTGCTTGACGGTGATGAAAAGCCAGTAAGTCCCCTCCCGTGGGAGTGGGAACACACGCCCAAGAGACTGCTGTGGGAGAGACCTGTCACCAGCAGATGCAGCCTGGGAGTTCCTGGACTCAGCCCACTGACTTCTCCCCCAAGTCCTCTGTAGCTCTGTTTGTCATGTCTTGCAGACGTGCTGTCGATGCCGAGCCAGAAAACGATGTATAAAGAAGTTCTCCATCCAGAGGTTCCCAAAGATCTTGGTGCTCCGTATCCTTAAGATCCAGTCCACCATGGCAAGCTGGACTTGCCTTTAGGGAGTGACTGATGACAAGGGGCTGAACTGAAGGCAAGCAGAGTAGGGAAAAGGAAATTTGGTAGACTTTCCTTTCCCTGTTTGCTCTTTTGCTTCTGAGAAGTGCTTCACCCTCTTAGGACTCAGTCCCCTATACTTTGACTACCCTTGCCACCCTCTCTTGTCCTTGACTTAATGCCAACCCCAGACCTGAAGCGGTTCTCAGAATCCAGGATACGAACCAGCAAGCTCACAACATTTGTGAATTTCCCACTAAGAGACCTGGACTTGAGAGAATTTGCCTCAGAAAACACCAGTAAGTATTTTCAGCTGGGAGGGCAGAAACAAGGCACAAGGACCTAAAATCCAGATGGGAGGCTAGGAGGTGGAAGGAAGCTGCTGAAGAGTGAGTTGACGAAAATCAGAAATAGAGGCATGAGGGAGAGGGAACGTGGGGCAAGGAAAGGAATGCTTTGGGGGCCTGAAACCTTGTACTTCCTCCCCAGACCACGCTGTTTACAACCTGTACGCTGTGTCCAATCACTCTGGAACCACCATGGGTGGCCATTATACAGCCTACTGCCGGAGTCCAGTGACAGGCGAATGGCACACTTTCAATGACTCCAGGTGAGACAGAGCTCTCAGGCAGGGCTCCTGGTTGCCAGACACCTGTACCTCACCCACCTGTGTGGCTTCCCCTTTGACCAGATAGAGGAGGTCAGAGCCAAAAGGCCACGTAATATGTCTGAGGCTGCCACCCCTTTGCAGAATTTCTAGAAGACTGCAAAAGAAATCAGCTTCCGGGGCACCTAGGGAGAGGAGCAGAGGGCCCTCACGGTCCACCAGCCTACACTGCGTGTGTCCCAGTGGCTCCCTCTCCAGGGCTCTCTCTCACGTCCCCCCCTCTCTCCGCAGCGTCACACCTATGTCCTCCAGCCAAGTGCGCACCAGCGACGCCTATCTGCTCTTCTACGAACTGGCCAGTCCGCCCTCCCGCATGTAGCAGCAAGGAGCTACATCTCTTTCTCCTTTCCCCGTGGTGGCCCCACACCCTAAGTTGTTTGTTTTTTTTTTTTTTTTTTAAAGACAAAAAGAAAAAAAAAAAGACCTGACAAATAAGAGAAAAATAAAGCAAAGTAACGCTGCGGAGCAGGAGTTGCTGCAGCCCAGTCAGGGTCTGGAGCCGGGAGCTCTGAGCCACCTGGCATGAATATCGACAGGACACAGAGCCTGGAGCCAGCGCAGTGCCCCCTCTGCGTCTCTTGTTTGCAGGTTTAAGCTTGTGGTTTTTTTCCTGTGTGTAATAAACAACAGCGGTCTGTGGGGAGAAGATCCTGGTCCACTTGCTGCCCTTCCAGCCCCCAGGTCCTCCCAAGAAGACAGCGCCCTCTGGAGCCTGCTGGGAGGATCGCCACCTGGAAGCACCGGCGCCCCAACCCGGCACTTGTCTTCACCTGGACCCTGCTCACTGGTCCAGAAGCAAGAAAAACACTCATGAGCCAAGAGCCCTCTTAACGCTGCTAACTCCAGGGGGACAGACAAGGGGACGACTTTGGGGGGGGGGGGGGGGAGCTGATTTTGGTTTTTAAAAACCTGTTTTGTTTTTTTTTTTTAATTACCATAACTAAAGTTTTCAGATGGGAGATGCTTCCTTCACACCTCTTCACAGCTGGGACATTGTGCTGGTCATTTTGTTTTGTTTTGTTTTGTTTTTAGTTCTTCAAATACAGCTTTTCTAATGCTAGCCCCCAGTGGTGCTAGGTGGGTATTGGCCAGGCCCCAAGCACAGCCACAGTAGACCCAGAATCTAACAAGTTTTTTGTTGTTTTTTTGTTTTTTTTTTTAATGTTCTGGATGGAATCTAGTTGCCTCCAAGAATTGTGCCTTATAGCATTTGGGGACCAGGGGGTAACTTCCCCTCCCTGAAATATCCCTCAGCCTGCTCCCTTTTCCCCAGTGCCATGTTCAACCCCGCTGGGGGAGAATGGGGGTCATGCCCTTAGCCCCTGGCTCGGTTTGCATTGCAATGAGGTGGAGAGGAGAGTAGGTAGAAGGAGATTTCTTCTGGTAGTGTATCAAGTTTTTCCTGCCCACTTCCTCTAAGCCACCCCTGGTCTACTCCCCCCAGCTGTTTGAAGGATAGCACAAGCCCCTTATCCCTAGAGCTTTTCTCACTTTTAATTTATTCCCTTTTAATGTGCTTTTTCTTCCTGACCTTCATGCCCCCATCCCTTCTCAGAGTCTCCTAGACATAGGCCCTTTGGACCGAGTTTCTCAGGGATGCCCATGCCACCCCTCAGCCCCCCTTGGCATCGGTCTTCAGTCCTACCCCGGGAGCTGGAGCCTGGGTGTTTGGGGACATCTTGCCTCAGCTGTACGATTCTCTCCCACGGGCGTGATTTTCCCTGAGTAGTTGGACAAAATTCGGTGCTGTCACAGAGTAACACTGTTTAGCACCAAGGCACAGAGCTCTGTGCATCCACACAGCTGGGCCCAGCTTGTGCTCCTTGGAGCCTGAAGCTTTCCAATGCTCCAGAAGGAGGCATCAGAGAAAGACACCCCAAGTTTAACTGGCCTGACCCCCTTCCCCAGGGAAGCCCTGTGAACCTGAGCCAAAGGGCTGATGTGCACTTGTTTACTGTGTAAGCAAGAGTAGAAGAATGTCTGATGTCCAGTGAAACCTTGTACAGAATAAATAATAGCTTTGAGAAGTTGGTATGATGGCATCTTGATTTGGGAAGGGTCTGCCCCCAGGAAGCGCTCTGAGCAGATGAGTTGCCACGGATTTTACTGCTTCGGCTAGGCTGCGAATTGCAAGTTCTCAAACATGCTTGCTGCCCACTGTGTAGTCTAAATTTTTCAACTCTACGAAACTGAACTGGCACCCGTTTTGAATGCTCTATTCATCCGGACTCACCAGTTAACAGGTTGCCACACTTGTCTCCAGATACTTGGGGACAAAACATGTAGGGGCAAGGGGCCACTACCACCTCTGAATACTTCAGCGTCCATCTCCCATATAAGCTCAACATTGTCTTTGCCCCTAAGAAATGTGTAGCTAGCAGATGCTTTTTACGGGAACCGTCCACGGTTTAACAGTCAGTGTGGCTTTCCCAGTTCTCCTGACACCTGGGTGCCTCTACAGGCCTAGGATGCGCACCAGCAGAGGCTAGACATAACCAGGTTTGCTCTCAGAGCAGAGTGGCTGTACCAGGATGTGGAGAAACCAAGACTTGGCCTTTGATAAACGAGAGACTTCTTGCCTTATTAATACCTAGAAAAAGCCGCTTTGATGTTAAAGGTCTTGTTCTCCAAAATACTTTTTTCTTTCTTTTTTTTAAGATTTCATTTATCTATTTGACAGATCACAAGTAGCCAGAGAGGCAGGCAGAGAGAGTGGAGGAAGCAGGCTCCCTGCTAAGCAGAGAGCCCGATGTGGGGCTCGATGTGGGGCTCAATCCCAGGACCCTGAGATCATGACCTGAGCTGAAGGCAGAGGCTTTAACCCACTGAGCCACCCAGGCACCCCATCAAGGTTTAAACAGATTTAACCCTTAAAAGAGATTGCCTCTTTGGAGCACTCAGGGATTTGACTCCTTTGGTTTTATCTTTTAGCTCTCAGTCCTATTCAGACTTTCCCTTTCTGCCACTGATTTTAGAACTCTGGAAGCAGAAGCCTCTGCCAGTGGAGTATTTTTTTTTAAAGATTTTATTTATTTATTTGACAGAGAGAAATCACAAGTAGGCAGAGAGGCAGGCGGGGGGTGGGGAGCAGGCTCCCTGCTGAGCAGAGAGCCCGATGTGGGGCTCAATCCCAGGACCCTAGGATCATGACCTGAGCCTAAGGCAGAGGTTTTAACCCACTGAGCCACCCAGGCGCCCTGCCAGTGGAGTATTTTATCGGGACTTTTCCTAGCTGCCTCCCTGCTCCAGACACTGAAAAATCAAGGCCCATCTACTCCATCTTTGAAGAGACAGCAGTGTCTGCTGTCAGACTCACATCATGGGATGAGACAGTAGTGGGAGCACTGTATCTAGGCATTTTCCGGAAGTGGGAAATAGTGACTCAAACCCTGGGATTTCTCCCCGACCTGCCCTGGAAGCAGTCTAACCCAAGGTAGTATTTTCAATGTAGATGATTTCCCCGCAACCAAACCACAAGTCAACAGGATGGTCTTCAAAATGGAAACGGGTTTCTAGCAAAGTGGATGGGAGCCCCAATGGTGTAACTTGCTGCACCTCTCCCTTGGCTAGTTTTTCCCTGGATGTGGACACCACCAATGCATTCCTGTTGTCTTCCACAGGGGAGCAGAGGACTATAGGTAATGTCTGGGCTAGGGGCCCAGCCCGCTCTACCCTTGCTCCCCGCTCTCCCTGCTGTACTTAACCTGTGGCGCTTTCTCATTCCCATGGCAACAGGTCTCAGCACTGCACAGATGCCAGACACAATCTGTCCCCATGTTTCTTTATCCATGAGCTTTGCCTCCTAGCAACTGGGATTTCTGCCCCCATTCTTTGCTTGCGTTCCAACAGGCCTCCCCCTGGGGAGGAAGGGGGGGCTCTCCCCTTGCAACTGCCCTTATGTGACCTTGAGCAAGAACCTCCCTCTTTCTGGGCCATGTGCCTCATCTGCATTAAGGAGACTGGACCTTGAAGTTCTCAGCTCTAAGTCACTTCTCTAAATATGTGCCTCCAAGTCCCAAGGGAGGGGGCCTTTCGTGCCTCCAGTTTCAGTTTTTGAGAGTTACTCTAACTTTTCTTTTTAACAACCCGTGCTCAGAAAATACACATTTCTTTCCATAGAGCTTTAGAGTCAGGACCAAAAAGGTCACCTTGTCCACATTCTCATTTGGCCAGTGAGGACACAGCGCTAGAGAAGGCTGCCTCAAGCCCACTGGTTTGTCAGTGGCAGTGGCAGGACGCTTCTCTTTCCATCTGAGTACTCTGAGTACTCCGCCTTTTGGGTGAATAATTGACAGCTTTTTGCAGGGTTTTCTGCAGCAAATTTTCCAACCTTGTCTCTGTTGGGAACAGAGCTGAACAGGAGCATAGCATGGAAACTCCAACACCATCATCCATCCACACACACCCAAAAGCAAAACCAGCACGATCTGTCACATACCTGGGCCCCAGCAGGATCTGGGCCAAGCACCTCTGAGGGCCCCTTCCTTCATTGCTCTAGAGGCAGAAACAAGCACCCGAGGGAGCAGGAGGCAGCAGAGACTAGCATTCACAGTCCGAAGCAAATTATTTAATTGCCCTGAGCCTGTTTCCTCCTCTGTAATCTGCACGTAACAATACCTACTCAGAGCTGTGTCTAAACATACTAGGCATTCAAATGTCCATGTCCCACACACACACCCACATTTTCAGGACTGCACCATCACCATCCACATTGTCTTAATGGGTGATGCTCAGCCAACGTTTGGTTCCCCTATCCTCTCAGGATGCTCATACCTTCTTCTCTCCTCCGAACAACATACATTAAAGGCTCAGGAATGCAAAATGTAGCACTGGCCAAACCAGAATTAGTGAAGCAGAGCCACAGAAGGGACGATCCAAACTCGAGGGATGGGCATTTCTGATTGCCTGGTATTTAGCATGGCCTGCCTCTTGGAGATCACAGAAGGTTCTGGGATGGAGCTTCAGTCTTCCAGGGTCCTAGAGACTAGGGGAGATCCAGAAACCAGGGGATGAGGGTCAAGGCTAGGGGTGGCAGTAAATGAGGATAGGAGGACAACAACTGACAGATTTGAGTGGGGAAGAAGAGTCAGATCCTAAAGCACACCCCTGGTGCTGGCCCTGGGAACAAGGAGAAAGAAGGCATTCTCCATGAGAGGACGAGCCTGGGGACTTGTCTTTAGCAGGAAGGTCACAGCATGTTCCAGGGACAATGAAGAGGCTGGTCTGGCTGGACTGGAAGTTTGAGCTGGAGAACTAGCAGGAGAGAAACCTAGAGAGCCAGGAGTCCCAGAATGTTCCAGCCAAGCTCAGGCTGGCCTCGCCCTTCCTGGTGGCAGAAGAGCAACAGAGAGTCAAGGAGAGACAACGTTGTGTGGGGTCAGCATGGGGGAGTTACAGGAGTTACAGAACCATGCTCTCAGGAATACAGGCAGAAGCCCAAGAGAGCTCAAAACCACTGGAGAGTCACCCTAAATTCCCCTTGCCAAGAGGATGGCCACGGAAAACAACAAAGCCAGAGAGCAGCTTCCCACACAGCCTCTGGAAGACCATGCTGCGTGCTCACAAATGAGAAGACAAATAATGTCTTGATATCATCATGGAAATACTTTTGACCTCTCAGACCTTCTAAAAGCAGTCCTCATCCAAGGGCCCAGGGAAAAGTTTTGTCCTCCTATATACAAGCAACGCAGGGGCCCCAAGGGATGAATGGAGAAGAATCTGGGGGTACATTTTCTCCCGAGTAAGAGAACAGCTGCGTGAGGATCAGAGAATCTGTCTCCTTTGTTTCTTCTCTCCCCTCTGGGTTCCTCACTGGTTCCCACTCTTGCCAACACACACTGGCCCCAGTGGAGGCTGAAAGAGGTGTGTCCTCCAAAGCCTGCTTTTGGATTTCTCCAGCACTAGATTCAGCTCTCAGCTCTGCACCATACCAGCTGTGTGACCCTGGGGAAGCCTCAGTGCCGTCATTTGTGACATGGTTATGCTACCTCGTAGTGTGGCCTAGGGAGGGAAACAACACGTAAGGCCTCTTGCCCAGGGCCAACTACGTAACGTTCTGCAAATCGTCCAGCCACAGAAAGGATCCTGCCCTGCCCGACTCCACATGAGCATGGCTAACACAAACCAGGTTAACAAGTCCTTTCTTTTCTCCCCTAGGACATCTGGGCCAGACTGGGTTTTTCCAGAGACAGTCGTCACAGAGGAAGAGGCATGAAGTGGTCTAGTTCACAGAGTGTGGGTTTTCTCTAGCGCAGCAGCAGATGGCACCAAAAGCCAGGATTCACAGCCCAGGGGGGCTGCCCCTGCCCACCCTGTACAAGGACTTGGCCCCTCTTCCTTCTTCTCCGCTGCCTTTTCTCTGCAGGCCGAAGGGCCCGAGGCAGAGGCAGCCAGCCCCTCCAGCTCCCCTAGTCACATCAGCACAGACAGAAGCAGCCCATGCATACCATGGGCTTCCTGGACTGGCTTAGCTCCTGGTCCTGGCCACACCCGTATGCTCAAGGGACCTCCCAAAGACCTGCGCTTGGCTACTGCCCCGGGCAGGGACGGGAGAGCAGCTGGTTTTGTCCAGACCCCTCAGGGTGCCTAGGCCTAAAGCTGCCAAACCCTCATATCGAGCTTCCAGGGCTCCCTCATGCCTGCGTGGTCCTCCTTCCCTCCAGCTCTCCTGATCACACCCCCCGATGAGCACCTAGTTTCCTCTGCTGGGTGTTCTCAATCACGACCTGTGCCTTTAAGGACCGTTGCCCTGAGCCAAGCTCTTGACCTTAGCATCCTCAGCTGAGTTGGATTAAGGAACCATTTCATGCCTTTGCAAATTCCTTCTGGCTGCTTCCTTCCCCAACACAGGGACGGAGTAGCCAGTAGCTTGAACCAGTCGGCCAAGGGCAGTCTGAGAGTCCATCTGGTCTGGCAGCCCCTTCCCGAAGGGGACAGAGGCTGCCCCTCTGATAGGCAGTTTGGGATCAGGGAGTGAGCCCTTGGCGGCCTTGGGCGATCACAGGGACTCCCAGAAAGTCATGCAGAGCCTTGAGTCATGAAGGAATGCTCAGATGTCATCCTGTGTGTGGAGGCGACAGAATTGAGCAAGGTAAGGTCACATAGGACTGCTCTCTCGAGACCCAGATCCCTGCCTAGGGCTGGCCATGTCTGGGGGCCATGCTGGCCCAGCAGTGTTGCCACTGGCCCTCAGCCCTCCAGTCTTTCCCTTCCAGACTGAGTTCTGCAATCCTGCTTTTGAACCTGAATCAGGGCCACCTTGCCCTCCAGTGGCCTTCCGGGAGGATGCCAACCACAGCATCCCAGCTCCTCAGCATGGTAACCATCTCAGGGAGTGACCTGCATGGGGGCAGTGGCAGGAAGCAGGGCGGGGAAGGGGGGAGACAGAGAAGCCCAGGAACCGAGAACAGTGTGAGGGTTGTCCAGGGAGCTCAATGTCCCACCCCACCCCCCCACAGGCCGGCGCTCCCGAGGGCTGCAGCCAGACTGCCACTTCTCCTGGCTGTGCGTCCTCCTGCTGGCCGGCCTGCTGCTCCTGTTGCTTGGGCTCCTGGTGGCCATCATTCTGGCCCGTGAGTACCAGGTCCTGCCTGGCAGGAGGGCTTTGGAATGAGATTCCATGAGCCATTCTATCCGTCACCTCTGGGGATCCGGCTCCTCTGAATCCCACTCCCCCATCTTCCCACCTGCAGAGTTGCGGGCTACACCCCAGTCTGGGGCCTCTTATCGGCCACTGCCTGCCCAAGGCCTGCCCCCCAGTGGGACCACCCCCCTAACCCCCACCAGCCCTTCCACCACCACCACCTCTCCAGCATCTGGGAATCCCAAAGGACAGCTGGAGGAGTTAGGCATGAGTTCCTCGCCCCAGCCCAGTGAGTACCCAGGGAAGATCTTTCTGGAGAAGAGCTCAAGATGGCAGGAGGACAGGGCAGGGTGGGGCGAGGGGTAAGTGCAGGAAGGGGAGCCTTGGAAATAAAAGGGTCTCTCTCCTTTTGACCTCGGAACTCTAACCTTCTTCTCTGCAGCCTGTGGGGGCCTCCTTCCTGGCCCAAGGGGCTTCTTCAGCAGCCCCAATTACCCAGACCCTTACCCACCCAATGCCCACTGCGTGTGGCATATCCAGGTGGCGGCAGACCATGAGATACAGCTCAAGATTGAAGCTCTCAGCATGGAGAGTGTGGCCTCCTGTCTTTTCGATCGCTTGGAAATCTCCCCTGAGCCTGAAGGCCCCCTCCTCAGGTGGGTGCCCTTGCCCCCAGGAGATCTCACCCCTGCTCTGCGCCACTGTCCAGATGGCAGAACTGGGGAGCAGCCATGGGAAAGGCTGGTCTGGGAGGAAACCGAGAGACCTGACCTTGGGGCCCAGCTCTGCCTCCAGCCTGCTTCATGACCTTGGGAAGGTCACTGCCCCTCTCCATCCGGTGGAGCTCCCACCTCTGTTGCCCATGAATAAATGCCCACAAGGACGGATGGACATGGCTGTCAGGAAAGTCAGAGCTCCCTGGGAAAGGAAAGGACCCTTTTTGACCCCATCCTCCCCAGATCAGGGCTTGAGGCAGGAGGACCCCAGGGCCCAGGCAGCCTCCACTCCAGTTGGCCCTGAGCTCTGAGCCTCCTTCCCCCCCAACCTGGCTCCTTGCAGAGTGTGTGGGAGGGTGCCTCCCCCCACACTCAACACCAACGCCAGCCGCCTGCGGGTGGCCTTCGTCTCTGACAGCAGTGTGGAAGGATTTGGCTTCCATGCCTGGTACCAGGCTGTGACTCCCGGGACCGGTGAGTGTTTCGCCACCCTCCTCTGGCTGCCTCTCAAGCCTCCATTACCCGCCCCCCACTCCAGACACTGCCAGCCCTGGGGAAAAAAGGGGTTGGAGACTCTGGGAGGTTCTGAATCCAGACGCCCCTCCCCAGGGAGCTGCGCTCCTGATGAGTTCCCCTGTGACCAGCTCCTCTGCCTGCTGCCTGACTCAGTGTGCGATGGTTTTGCCAACTGTGCTGATGGCAGCGATGAGACCAACTGCAGTGCCAAGTTCTTGGGTACGGGCCCCGCCAGGCGCAGGGCGGGTACTGTCTATGGGCATTCGACCCGGGTTCAGCCAGGACTCCCCAGCTCTGACCCAGCCCTAGACTTGCCTGGATATTCTCCTGGCCCAGAAGCTGCTTCCTCATGAGACTGGCCCAGGCTCTCCCCTGCAGTCCCTGCCGGGCCAGCCTGGCCAAGGCCCAGACCCTGGCAGACTCCTAAGCCCCTCCTCCCCTCTGCAGGGTGCGGGGGGAATCTGACTGGGCTCCAGGGCACTTTCTCTGTCCACGGTGACCTGCAGAGCTACCCTCACCAGCAGGTAAGCGGGTGTGCCTCGAAGGGCGGTGGGGGGAAGGGCAAACCCACTCGGGTTAGTGTGACCTGGAACAGTGTGGGAGGTGCTGCCCGGCTCTTGGGAAGGTCAGAGTTCCAACAGGCAGCAAGGGGGCAGTCCTTAGTGCTTACTGGGTAGCCCCATGTTTAAAGGCCCTTCCACCACTGATATGGAGAGCTTGGTGGGCCGCCCCCCACCGTCCCCTGCCCAGCCTGCAGCAGGGAGAAAACCCTTCCTGAGCCCTGCCTGGATGCCCAGAGTGGGACAGGAGAAGGAGCCCTGAACCCTCCCTCTGTTCCCTCCTCCAGCTCTGCACCTGGCACATCTCAGCACCGGCGGGACATGGCATAGAGTTGCGCTTCCACAACTTCAGCCTGGAAGCTCAGGAAGACTGTGAGCCGGACTACGTGGCCGTGTATGAGGCCAGCGACGCAGGGGCCCTTGGCCTCCTGGGCAGGTAGCTGCCCGAGCAGGAGCCCTGGAGAAACTCCATTTTCCGCAGTCTGATGGTCAAGGCCTCCTGCCAATTCACCCTGCCCTTTCTCTGGTTGCCAGTTCCTTCTGTTCTAAGCCAGAGTTCTCTCTACCATCACCCTAGGAAGAGGCTTGTCCTTCCTCAGCCCAAAGCCTTTGTTCAGTTTTGCCCCCATGCAGAAGGTCATTTCCCTGTACCCTCCCTGCCTGGTTCTCCTGCCCAGTGCGGCCCACTCCCACTTCCCCTCAAGCCCTCACTGGTGTTTCCCATCTCTGACTGGCTCAAGTTCAAGCAGTTGGCTTAATTCTTTGCCAACTGAATATGTGTGTCTTTCTCCCAGGCCGTAAATGCCATGTGTCCCATCCCCTCAGGCCCGGTCCTGAGCACTGAGCACCGGCTCGGAGGGAGGCTGGCGGGAACAGCCTGGGTGGGCCAAGGACCTCCTGCCCAGGTGTGCTCTCTGCCTCGGGCAGATTCTGCGGAGCAGAGCCTCCACCTCGCCTCATCTCCTCGCACCAGCGGCTGGTGGTGCTCTTCAGGACAGACGGCGGCATCAGCACCGGGGGCTTCTCTGCCACCTACCGGGCCCTCAACCTCACAGAGAGTAGGTGCCCCTGGGGGAGCAGGTGTGGGCAGTGGAGGCACCTCTGAGAGAACGCAGAAAGCCTCCAAACCTGCTCAGGGGACCACGAAGGTGGTATGGGGGCACAGTCCTATCCCAGGGCACTGCCGTGCCCCCTATGCCTGCAGATCTCTGTGGCCCCAGCGAGCTTTCCTGCCGTGACGGAGGATGTAAGAGTCTGCAGTGGACGTGTGACACATGGAGACACTGCCCGGACAGTGGTGACGACAGCTGCAGCAGCCCCTTGTTCCCACCCCCAGGTGAGGAGCCCCCTCCCCACAGAGCACCATGGTGGGGGGAGGGGAGGCCCATTCATAGAAACCCCACTGGCACATTTCATCACAGCCCACCTATGTCCTCCCCGATGGGGGGACTCCGCAGAGTCCAGGGAGAGATTCTCCCCCAGGGGTGGCAATGGTTCCTGACACCACCCCCAAGGGAAGTGGGAATCTGGGTCAATGATTGGGGCTTCAAGAACCAGCCCAGCCTGGTCACACAGAGAACCCCTCTGCACAGCCCACCTTGGAGAGGAAGGTGAGGGGTGCCTGGCTGGCTCAGTCAGTAGAGCATGTGACTCTTGATATTGGGGTTGTGAGTTCAAGCCCCACATTGGGTGTGGAGCCTACTTAAAAAAAAAAAAAAAGATGATGAGGATGATGATGAAGAAGGCGAGAGCAGGGGACTTCCTTCCAGATGCCCAGCAGTCCCTGCCAATGTCAGTGCCCCATGCTCCCGAGATTGGAGAGACTCCTCCTGCATGATACCCAGGGCTGACGAAGGATGTTTGGGTGGGCTCTTGAGGATAATGGGCACCCATGATGTGGGCAAAGCATCTCTCCATGTTATCACCTTTGATTCCCACAACAGCCCCCAAATGACCCAGAGAGAACATTTAGGTGACTTGCCCCAGGTCTCCAGCCTGTTTACCCCCTCCTGTGGTTCTCTTACAGAGCTGGCTTGTGAGCCCGTCCAGGTGGAGATGTGCACTGGCCTGAGCTACAACACCACCGCCTTCCCAAACATCTGGGTGGGCATGGCCACCCAGGAGGAGGTGGTGGAGATCCTCAGAGGTTACAAGGTGCTCTGGGCAGAGATTAGGAGGGATCCTGAGGAAGTGGAGGGAGCCTAGGGAGTGGGGTGCCTGAGGACTGATTTCCTCCTTCCACAGAGCCTGACAAGTCTGCCCTGCTACCAGAGTTTCCGGAGGCTTCTCTGTGGACTGCTTGTGCCCCACTGCACTCCCATAGGCAGTGTCCTTCCCCCCTGCCGCTCTGTCTGCCAGGAGGCTGAGAGCCAGTGCCAGTCTAGCCTGGCTCTACTGGGTACCCCCTGGCCTTTCAACTGCAACAGGCTGCCCGAGGCAGCTGGCCTGGAGGCCTGTGCCCAGCCCTGACCACAGGCCGGGCCCCTGCCCCTCTGCCCGCCTGTCCACCTCTGCCGATCAGGCCAGGCAGGCATGGGACAAAGGAAGGAGGACCAGCCTTGGACTCTGGCCAACCTCTCTGGAGCCTCCTAGGGAGGGGAAGAGGTGTCCTTGGCAGGGCTAATGGAAGCTTCTCTGTCCTGTTCTTTGCCCCCAGCTCCACGAGGTGCCATTAACTGTGAGGACCACCTCCCGCCCAAACCTCTGACCCCGATTTCCAATCTCCTGCCTTCCCCTCTCCGGAGACATACTTTTTCATGTTCTCCAGCAGCTGCCTTCTGACTCTTTCATTTATTCAATCAAAAGTATTGAGTGTCTAGTAATGCAGCAGGCCCTGTTCTGAGTCCTGAGGATCCAGTTGTCCCTCTGCCTCTAGGATTCTCCTCTCTCCGTTCTTAGCTTCTGTTCACTCCCCACCAACACAGCGAGTCTTAGCCTTGGTCTCTGTCACCGCACCATCTCTCCTTCTGGCCTTGGAGCAGTGGCTGCCCGGACTGAGTGTCTGTCCTGCACAGCTCTGCCTCCCTGTGCCCAGCTAAGACTCCCTCCGCCTCCTTTCTCCCCCAAACCTTGGTCGGCAGCCAGGCGACACCACGAGTTATTTCCCTATTTCCCGGTCGGGAGCTCTTGGCCCCTGAACAACTGGTTTCCTCTTGGAGTCTGGGAAGAGCAGAGCGGAGCTGGGGAGCCGGCAGGGAGTGAACCCGGACCAGGGGGACGCCGAGGGCAGGGGACGCCTGGTGGGGGAGAAGCACAGTGGCGGGGCAGGGGTCAGCTGGAGGGTCCGAAGTAAAGTAGCAAGCGCCCCAAGGAGGCCCGGGAGACGGGAGGGGGTGAGTGTGGCGGAGGGCGGGAGGGGGATGGGGACGGGAGGGCTACAGGGTGGAGTGGGGTGAGGGGAGCGGCCGGCCTCTCCTGTCCCCCCACTCCGGCTCCCTCCGGGTCCTGGGCTCTGGGGGAAGCCCCTCCTTTGTCCCCTCGCGCGGCCGCTCAGCCTCAGGCCCGTGGCAGTGGGGTGGAGACCCACCCGGCCGCCTCGGGGGCGGGGAGAGTCCGGTGCCGGGATTCTGGGTCCCGACTCCCGTCCCGCCCGGCCCGCAGACTTTGAGAGGACCCCGGCGGCCGGAGTCCCCGCGCCAGCGCCATGAGGCCGCTCGTCGCCCTGCTGCTCCTGGGCCTGGTGGCCGGCTCACCCCCGCTGGACGACAACAAGA
This sequence comes from Taxidea taxus jeffersonii, assembly GCA_003697995.1. NCBI lineage: Eukaryota > Metazoa > Chordata > Mammalia > Carnivora > Mustelidae > Taxidea > Taxidea taxus. Next base: position 28,212 of record ML100951.1, on the reverse strand, counting down.
TCCCCAGCCTGTGCCCGGGGCACCCCGGCCTTCCTGGCACGCCGGGCCACCACGGCAGCCAGGGCCTGCCCGGCCGTGACGGCCGCGACGGCCGCGACGGCGCGCCCGGGGCTCCGGGAGAGAAAGGCGAGGGCGGGAGTCCGGGTAAGAGGGCGTAGGGGTCGCCGTCCACAGGGCGGTCCGCGCTCGCCGGGCCGAGGGCAGGGGCTCGGAGTCCCGCCAGGGGGCGCCGCCGAGCTCAGGAAGCAGGGCGCGGGGAGGGTGACGCAGCGCGTGGCGGCCGCGGCTCGGGGGACCCTCTCCTGCGGGCGGCGGGCCCGGGGAGCTGGCGGCAGGGTGGCCCTCCCCCAGGAAAAGGCGGCCAGGAGCCCCAGGCAGGGTCGGGAGGGTGCTGAGCGGCGCCCCCGACACCCCCGACACCCCCGACACCCCCGACACCCCCGACTAGGGGGTGGGGGGTGGGCACCGCTGCCACACTCGTCCTAACCTCGCCCCGCAAACCCGCAGGACTGCCGGGGCCCCGAGGGGAGCCCGGGCCGCGAGGAGAGGCGGGACCCGTGGGAGCCACAGGGCCTGCGGGCGAGTGCTCTGTGCCTCCGCGCTCCGCCTTCAGCGCCAAGCGCTCTGAGAGCCGGGTGCCTCCGCCTTCTGACGCACCCCTACCCTTCGACCGCGTGCTGGTGAACGAGCAGGGACATTACGACGCCACCACCGGCAAGTTCACCTGCCAGGTGCCCGGGGTCTACTACTTCGCGGTCCACGCCACTGTCTACCGGGCTAGCCTGCAGTTCGACCTGGTCAAGAATGGCGAGTCCATCGCCTCTTTCTTCCAGTTTTTTGGGGGGTGGCCCAAACCAGCCTCGCTCTCCGGGGGTGCCATGGTAAGGCTGGAGCCAGAGGACCAGGTGTGGGTGCAGGTGGGAGTGGGCGATTACATTGGCATCTATGCCAGCATTAAGACAGACAGCACGTTCTCGGGATTTCTGGTGTATTCTGACTGGCACAACTCCCCTGTCTTTGCTTGACATCCACTGGAAAGTGAACTCAAGCTCTCTCACTCCTGGGAAGGAGGGTATGACACTGACAGCCACATCATCTGGGAGGGCTGGCCCCCCCGCCTTGGGATGTTGTGAAGGACTCCGTCCTGCTGCTGGCAGAGAACGGGGACAGAGGCTGTCTGAGATCAGGGCTGGCAGTGTGGGGGCATTGGCTGGATTTCTGCCCAAAACCAAAGGAGCGCTCTGTGCTGGCAAGTATGGGTCCCCCAGTTGCTCTGGCCCAGGACCCCAGAGGTGGGGTACCCTCTTCCTGGTGCGCTGCTTCTCTGGGTCCTCCCTTGTCCCTCCTATTCCTGGGCCCTTTTCTCAGAGATTATTCAATAAATCAAACAAAAACAACCTACTGGCTCAGCCTTTCTTCATTGTGGTGGGGATGCCCTGGTGATGAGGATGGGGAAGAGAGGGAGTGATGGGGAAGATGTGCAGGGTGGTGCCCAGACAGAAGGAAGGGCTCTTGGGCTGGATGAGCCATGGGACAGGAGATACAGGGCCAGGTGAATGAGAAGCCGCTCCATAAGCTGTCCCCTGAGTTGTGTTGGATGTGAACAGGAGTGCTTGGCTGGAGAGGGTGCCCTTCTGGCATGGGGCTCTCGCCAGCTTTTTCTGACTCAAAGATGTCATATGAACTGGACGGGGGCTACCTTCACCACACACACCCCTGCCCTGATCAACAAAAAGGATCCCCGGGTGTGCATTTGTGACCGCTCCGGCTGCTTGCCTCATCTCGAGATGACTGGAAAGCTATTCCTCTGTCCCCTCACGCCAGGGAAGTGGTGTGTTCCTGGGCGGCTAGAGATAAGTAGTTTCTGAGCTGACCGCAAGAGGGCGTCCCAACTCCAGAATGCAGCGATGATCCCGGAGCGCTTGAGCTCCAGACTGCTAGGGTAGTTCGGCAGAGGACGGCTATTGAGGTCTGCCAATGTAATTCCAGATGGGGGTGCAGGAAAAGGGGGTCCTTTGCTCCCAGCTCAGGAAGTTTATCTTCTCTAATAAAATGTTTATCCTCACATTAAACAGAAACTGGAAGGAGCTGAGCCTCCCCTTGCTCACCTCCCTCTCTAGGGCTTGGGGAAGGGGGAGAAAAGCCCTCCCCAGGCCTCCCAGCTCCAAGATGGATGTGATGAAACCGCCCCCGCCCCCACCGCGCTGGGCATAGCCTGGGTGGGCCGCGCCACTAAGTCTGAGTGTAGCCACAAAGCCCCTTCAAGGTTCCCCTCCTCTGACCTTCAGAAGCCAGCCCCAGCCCCACCCCCATCCCAATGACTAACAAGCCAGAGCTTGCCAACCCACAATCAGTTCAGCCTCTCAACCCCAGAGAATGTGGAGGGGCCTCTTAGTTTCTTTCTAACCCACCCTTCCTCCACATCCCCTCCACCCTCCCCACCCCCCCACCCCCCCAACCACCAACCACCCAACAGCTTCCAAAAGGCTGCCCTGGCATTATGCTCCTAGACTTTAACATACAATTATGTGGGAGTGTCCCCCACTCCGTCTTGCTGGGCCTGTGAGGGCAGATATGAACATGGGGACTGGGATTGGGTCCTGGACTTCAGCTCCCAGCTCTATGCCAGGAGGCCTCAGAGCCCCTACTCTAGCCCAAGAGACACAAAGACAAGCACCAGGCTCCTCCAGGACTGGATGGTAGACTGGAGTCCAGGCAGCAAGAACCCCAAATTTCCTCCTGGGAAGAGCGGCACTAGAGAAGCTGAGAAGCCAACTCAAGGGATGAGAATGTTCACAGGCCTCTCTACCAGGGCTTCATTCTGGCAAGAGTCAAAAAGACTGGGAGGACTTTCCAAAAGCCAGGTATGTGAGGGCACAAATTGGGAGGGGGCGGAAGCTAATCCAGCAACACCTGGCATGGGCTCTCTCCAAGGCACAGTCCTCACATCCTCTCTTATCTTCTCCCCCACCAGGCCCCCTACAGACCAAAGTGACTCCAGCAGGACTGAAAGACCCTGCTGCAGCCTCAGTTACCCTGACCAGCTGGTCACCCCTGTAAGGATGCGCACAGAGGCCATCAGAGCTGTCAAGAGAAATTTATTCACCAGAAATTGGGCCGGACAGACCCATCTGGGTCAGACAGACCCATCAGGAAGCTGCATACTCCTAGGTTGGCCTCTTCCATATTTGGACCCTAGTGAAATGTGCAGTCTGCCCTCCCCAATGCCAGGGAGAGACAAACAGAAGGGGAATGCCATTGTTCTCTGTGATGTGGGGAGTGAAAGGGATAGGAGTAGAAATCTGGTTATCCCTTCTGAGGCTCCCAGTAGAGCTGGGGTGCCAGAGGGTAACATGGTCCCAAAGCTGGGTGCAGACACCCACCCCCCCAACTGGTAAACTCTTGATCCTAGCTGTTGGATCAGGTTGGGAGGGAGCCTCATAAGATCAAGATAGGCAGAAGTGGTCACGCTAAGCGCACCTGAGAAATACTATCCCCAAGGCCTACAGGTGCACAGGTTCTCTCTGGCTAAAAGCAAAGGTTCAAGTTCATTCCAAGGCCCTTGCGTTACCAAAACATCCGAAGGACAGTGATGTGTTGTGGCTGCAGAAGCTGGGGAGGAAACGGGGAGGGGTCAGGGAGAGGACCTGCAAATCCCCAACAGAAAAAACAGAAGTAGAAGGGGAGCCCCAGAGGTTGGCATCTGGATGGGCCCTGGCAAGCTGGAGGGGGGTCCACAGCAGTCTCAGGGCCTTTGCATAGTGACACACTCACCACCTCTGGCATCACACAGGAGCGCACTGGGTGAGGAAAAGCTGTTACCCTGCCCCACCCAGCTCA
>ML100951.1:0-23972 GCA_003697995.1 Taxidea taxus jeffersonii | reverse complement strand
AGTCTTCCAGAGTAGCCTATCTCAATGTCCTGGACATATGGCTTGGAGGCTTGGCGTGATGGCCATGGGGGCAGGAGGGAATTCAGGCCAGGAACCAAGAGGTCAGGTGTGAAAGCTGTCCTAGCGCAGGTGGCTTCATGGAGCATGGCAGAGCGAGCAGGCAGGGAAGGAGTCTTCAGAGGTAGACATTGAGGGTCTGCAGAATGCCCCGACGGCAGAGTGGGCAGTTGCGGTGATAGACGGGGTGGCGCATGAGGATCTCAGTGCAAGCCTGGCACAGGCACAGGTGCCGACAGGGCAGAAGCAGCACCGTCTTGCTCTGGTCCTGGCAGATGACACACTTCTTCCGCTCCTCCTGCTCCTTGAGCAACTTCCATGGGTCTTGCCCCGCTACAGAATCTTCCTCGTTGAGCCTCTCCCGGCCGCGAGCAGCTGTTGCTCTGGCCGTCCTTACCTCTTCTGCCTCTTCTGCCTCTGATCTGGGCTCTGCTTCAGGAAGAGTGTCCTGTCGCCAGGTCCTGGCTGAGGGCACCCTCCTAGGGCCACCCTGAGGGGCCCCAGGAGCCCCTCCCCGGTTCGGCCAGGTGGCCAGCTGCAGGCTGCGGCTCCAGACTCGGCGCCAGGCCTCCAAGTCCAGTGCTAGGCGAGAGAGCCGCACCACATCCTCTCGGAGCCGGTGGTAGGACGGCCGGGCATGGAGCTGACTGAGTGCCCGGGTGGCCAGTCTCAGGGTGAGGTCCGGGTGCAACACGGTAACCATCACTGCCAGCACGCAAGCCAGCAGCACCAGGCCGGTGACATTGACAAGCACGAAGCTGGCCAGGAGACGGGCAGCTGATGCTAGGAGCTCCAGTGCTAGCTGGCAGGGGGTCCAGAGGAGGATGGCCATGGCCACGGCACTGCTGGAAATGTGGGCTAGGAAGGCAGCTACAACATCCGTCATCCTCCACAGCGGCCCCATCACTGCATCCCACAGGGCCAGCATCAGGGAGAAAAAGTTCTGAGTGCCAATGAGGCAGATGTTGACCAAGCTGTTGATCACGTAGGCCACCAAGCTCATGGCAATGGCACAGATGTCACAGGCCTGGCGCAGCAAAGCATGGCCGTTGGAGACCACATTGAGGACACCCCGGTGCAGTATCTCCCGGCTCCTCAGTGCCCCGTGAGAGGCCAGGTGCCCCAGGAGCTTTAAGCTCTCCAGGCCAGAGCAGCAGCTGTACAGCAGAGTACATAAGGCCTGCAACCCCCCAAAGGTGAACCGGACCAAGGCTTCAATCAAGGCCAGCAATGAAAGCAGGACTCCGCGGCCCAAGTGCAAAAGACTAGTCAGTACCGTGTGTGGCAGGTTGTAGATGAAAGCCAGGAGCCAGGCTAGGGAAGCCAGGAGGGAGGACACCAGCAGGAAGTTGAGGTCCAACACCAAGGTCAGCAGGTCCAGCACAAGGCCCACCCCATTCACTATCAGGTACACAGCCTCCATGATAGGGCTGTGGAGGTTAATCCAAAAGGAAGTCTGGCTCCAGGTTGAGGGGGGTGTCAAGGCTGATAATATTGGGGGACGTCGGGGATTAATTTGGAAGGGAAGTGAGCAGTCTCCAAGCCAGGGAGAACCAAGAATCTGAGGAAGAAGTGGGTTAGAGTGGGGTGGAGTCTCAGTGGAGGGAAAGGAGGCCAGGTGCCGGTCCGGGAGTCCTGGTTTTGAAGGCGGGCTGTCTGGGAAGGAAGAGGCCAAACATCTCTAAAGTGGAGGTAAGCCCGGGCTGGAGGAGAGAGCTCAGCTTTGGAGGCCTGGTGGTGGCGAACCACGACCGGGCAGTGGGTCAGACCGAGAGGAGACCGGGAACGGATGGTTTCGGGCCGGGGCCGGGTGGGGGCGGCGCAGGCTGGGCGCGGGCTCGCGGTCCAGCTACGCAGGTACCCCTGTCCCCGCCCGGCCCCCGTCCTCTGGGCTCGCGGCGCTTTGCGTCCAAAGGGGTAGTGGGAAAGGGAGTCAGCCTCAGCAGATCCCAAACGCGGCCTCTACTCCGCTGGGCGCCGCCATCTTGTGTGCGAAGGGGTGGGGCAAAAATCGTGACGAGAAGGGCGGGACGATGAGCTCCGGCCAATCGTTGAGAAGGAATGGCAGGAAACATCGAGCACTCATTGGTCCGTTTGAACCGCGCCCAAACGTATTTACTCTCTCCAAAAAGAAGGACAGAGACAGATTGAAATCCCCGCCCCCTTGAGGCGACGATTGGTCAGTTGACGCGCAGAAGCCGACTAAGCCCTCCTCCTAGCCCCGCCCCAAACAGAGCAGGAGTTTGGACGGGGCCAAATACGGGTGCTGTTCTTTCTCCTGGCCCTGGGTGGTGAGCTTTTTAGGTGAGAGTCGCAGGTTACTACCTCTGAGCTGGGCTCTGGGATTGCACCGCCTCCAACCCTCCGCAGACTTCTGTCTATCCGTTCGTCCTCCTCCGTTCATTTAGTCTATTATTTATTGAGTTACTGCAGATATGTTGGGGATACAAAAAATGTTTCAGAGGGTGTGCCCTCAAGCCGGTCACAAGGGGAAGCACATTGTCACAGGGGATTCCCAAGATGCTATTCCAGACAGTTTCCTTCAGCGTCATCAGCTTTTCTCGGCATCTTCAGGAGATTATCTCATTGTCATTATGACAAGGAGCCCGCAGACCAGAAATAGCTCACCCTCCTTCACTAGTCCCTATTAATTTGTTTACTTGAACATTCTAGTTCCATATCTACCCCTGGGTGGCTCTAGATTCCTCAATAAGTTTTCTTTTCCCTCAATATTCAAAATATATTTGAGACCCCATCCCAAATCTGCTGGGAAACCTGGTGTTCTCTACTAATGCCAAGGATACCTGAGGATGTCATCCTTCCCCTTTGTTTCAATTTCCCGCTTGCTTCAACGCTTCATCTCCATCCTGGCCTGGACTCCCCCACTTCACCCACCTAACCCCAGCTGCCTTAATCCCTCACACACCCCCGTCCCACCCCCCCACCCCCCTCCCCCCCTCCCCCCCCTCCCCCGCCAAAGCCCCACTGATAGGAAGCTGAGTTATGCAGCATGCCTTTACTGAGATGTGGCGGTCCCACCAGGGGTGACAGCACAGTGCAGAGCAAGGACTGCAGTTTCTTTCTTTTTTTTTTTTAAGATTTTGTTTATTTGTTAGAGAGAGAGCGAGCACAGGCAGACAGAGAGGCAGGCAGAGGCAGAGGGAGAAGCAGGCTCCCTGACAAGCAAGGAGCCCGATGTGGGACTTGATCCCAGGACGCTGGGATCATGACCTGAGCCGAAGGCAGCTGCTTAACCAACTGAGCCACCCAGGGGTCCCAGGACTGCAGTTTGTTTCTTTGTTTCTTTCTTTCTTTCTTTTTAACTTAATTTATTTGACAGACAGATCACAAATAGGCAGAGAGGCAGGCAGAGGGGGGGTGGAGCAGGCTCCCTGCTGAGCAGAGATCCTGATGTGGGGCTCCATCCCAGGACCCTGAGATCATGACCTGAGCCAAAGGCAGAGGCTTAACGCACTGAACCACCCAGGTGCCCCAAGGACTGCAGTTTCTAAAATTCCACTGGTTTTGCCCCAGCCTCTCTCTCACACCTGTCAGGCCCCAACTTAATATTTTCTCTGAGATGTATTTTTCCTTCCTCTTCCTCTTGGGTTTTCCCCTCCCTTTCTGTAGCCATCAGACTCCCAACTTCCTATTTTGTTATATGATTTTACAGTATACTCTGTCTCCACCCCCAAGCCAAGCTAAGCTCTAACCACAAAATGCTAATCTCTCTAAACAAAGGAGAATAATGTAAGGATTTGTATTAGCCTCCTGCTCAGGGCATGGTCTGTTTCCGTTATTGATGCTGACGCTTTTATTGTCCAACTGTGCCTTTTTCCCCAGTTTCAAATCTTGGTAAGTACACCCACCTCTCTTTCAAGATATTTGATCTCCCCGCCTGTAACCTGTCCTCTTCAGAAATGTTAGCTGTCCAGTGAACACCTGCTGCGTTCCTAGTCTGTCTTCCTGCAGCACTTCCTGTCAGTGGCCACTTCCTCCACTCAGGGCCCCTGGACATTACCTTCTCCTGTATTCTTTCATGGCCCCTCTCTACTCCCTACATGGCGATTTCCGAATCTGTGCCTTCAGCCCAACTCTTGAAAAGTTTAGGTTGCAACCGCTTCCTGGACATAGACAGTGCCTGGATATTGCACTGGTGCTTCAAACTCAACATGTCCAGGGGCGCCTGGGTGGCTCAGTCAGTTAAACGTCTGCGTTGGGCTGGGATCGTAATCTCAGGTCCTGGGATTGAAACTTGTGGGGCGCCCTGCTCCATGGGGAAAATGCTTCTCCCTCTCCCTCTGCCTGCTGCCACCGCACCCCCTGCCACTTGTCCTTTCTCTCCATCCAATAAATACGTAAGAATCTTTTTAAAAAAAAAATTTTTTAGAAAACAAACCAATTCAACATGTCCAAAATCAAACTCAGCAAACTTGCTGTGCCTACACTGTGTGCAATTAACCAGCTAGCTTTCCACAGCAAGAAATACCTCAAGAAGGATCCTCTAAAATAGTATTTCTATTAGTTTGGACCAAAGCTTCTGAGTGATCTGAGACTCACCAAAGCCACTTTGAATGAGCTATAACTTTGACAGCCAGCCACACAGCTGTGGGCAGGCAGAGGTGATGTGGGGCCACAATTCTTGTGACAAAGGATTTGCTGTCCTACAAAATGCTCTTCATTCTTAAGCTGAAAAGGACCATGTGAACACAATGCAAAAGAAGTGCTGGGATGACACCCCCTTTGAAAAAGCCAACATACTTCCCCATGCTGCAGAATTATAAACCTATTCCCCTTGAGGTGACCGTGGAAGTCGGGGTTGGCCTTGGAGTCAAGTGGTATCACTACTAACTTGATAATGTGCTTTCTCCTCCAGGACTGTGTTTCAGATAAGAGCCTCTTCAAACCCACAGTTGCCAAAGCGTGGGTCATCATCTGATCAGAGGCTGGAGAGAGAAGACAAGAATGTTGGTGGAAAAGAACTGACACCAACTGACTGTAAGGAAGAAGTTCAAGTTGCTTACTAGTGGAGTTGCAGTGATGGAGAAGAAGGTTTGCAGCCAGTTCCTAAGAAAACCGAATGCCGAGGTACTATCTATCCTTGCAAAATTTTATAATGGAAGTTGGAATGAGGAGTGGAGGGAACCAAAGCCCTGCAGTGCCGCCCCCCAGGTTTCTGCTTTCTGCTGTGGTGCTAACTTAGGGATTTTGTTTCACTCGGTGAGAGATGCTCACAGGGACAATAAAAGGGCATTTTAGAGATGGGGGTCAAACCATGAAAGAACATCTGAATCAGGAGTCTTGCTTGTGGTATTACGTGTACTTTCCCCCTCCCCGTTGGTGTCCCATCAAGCATTCAGTATAATCTATATTACTGCCATGGTTTTTAAAGATGGATTTTTTTTCCCTTTTTGATCTAATTTTGCTTTTGACTGACGCAAATCATTTTACAGTGTCCCAAAGTCAGAACTATGTTATAAGGCACATTGGTAGGTTTGTTTTCATTCTGCCCCTGCTCGCCCTGTTCCCTCCCAGCACCAGCTAAGGGCCCTGCAGATCACCAACATACCAAAAAATGTTTTTCTTGGTCAATCAGGAACCAGGGCTTGTCACTGGCCGGGCAGAACTCATAACCCTAAACATCGGCTCAGCTGACGACACTGTTCAGGCCCAGAAAAGCCCTTTTCTGTGTTTCATAATGTCCTGGAGACATGAGGTGAGTGTATCCAAATGCCACAGACAAAACTCCTGAATTTTCATGTGGGGGAGGGTTTGAGTAGCTGAAGTGCTTGGGTAAGAAATATATTAATTACCTAGTCAAATCCTCTTGCTTTTCTTCTTGTTCTAATTTATGATTCCAGAAGTACTCAGAACATAATGCACTAGCTGAGGAACATTTGCAATATTAAATCAGATTTTTAAAAATGTGTATATATAGGGGCGCCTGGGTGGCTCAGTGGGTTAGAGCCTCTGCCTTCGGCTCAGGTCATGATCCCAGGGTCCTGGGATCGAGTCCCGCATCAGGCTCTCTGCTGGGCAGGGAGCCTGCTTCCCTCTCTCTCTGCCTGCCTCTCTGCCTACTTGTGATATCTGTCTGTCAAATAAAATTTAAAAAAAAATGTGTATATATATAACCTACATGAAACATACATACGTATTTAATGGGTTTTAGCTCTGTTTTGACCTAAGGAAAGGACTGAAAAAAAAAAAGCACCCCATAATTTTAGGCATTGATTTAAGATATTGTTGGGGGTAGGACGCCTTGGTGGCTCAGTCAGTTTAAGCATCTCTCTCTCTTTTTTTAAATTTTATTTATTTATTTATTTTTGATCTTTTTTTTTTTTAAGATTTTATTTTTTTATTTGTTAGAGAGAGAGAGAGAGAGCACAGGCAGACAGAGTGGCAGGCAGAGGGAGAAGCAGGCTCCCTGCCGAGCAAGGAGCCCAATGTGGGACTCGATCCCAGGATGCTGGGATCATGACCTGAGTGGAAGGCAGCCGCTTAACCAACTGAGCCACCCAGGCGTCTCTTATTTATTTATTTGACAGAGATCACAAGTAGGCAGAAAGGCAGGCAGGTGGGGGGTGGGGGGAGCAGGCCCCCTGCTGAGCAGAGAGCCCGATGCGGGTCTCAATCCTAGGACCCTGGGATCGTGACCTGAGTTATCATGACCTGAGCTAAAGACAGAGGCTTTAACCCACTGAGCCACCCAGGCGCCCCAGCATCTGACTCTTGATCTCAGCTCAGGTCTTAATCTCAGGGTCATGAGTTCAAGCCCCATGTTGGGCTCCATGCTGGGTGTGAAACCTACTTAATTTTAAAAAAGCATTGTTGAGGGCAGTCAATGATGATGAGACTATCATGGTTAGCAAAGGTAAGGGGGAATAACGTCATTTTTTGGACCAAAAATCCAGAAGCGTTTTTGGAAGCAGGGTCTCAAAGAGATATTTGCACACCCATGTTTATAGGAGCGCTTCTCACAAGAGCCAAGAGGTAGAAGCAAGCCAAGCATCTAGCAGTGCATAAATGTACAACTTGTGGTCTACACATCCAATGGAATATTGTTCAACCAGAGAAACAAGTGAAATTCTGATACATGCTACAGCAGGAATGAAAGGTGAGATCATTATGCCAAGTGGAAGAAGCCAGTCACAAAAAGATGAATACTGTATGATCCCACTTATACCTATATAGATTTCTAGAAGCAGGAAGTAGAATAGTGATTGCTGAAGTCTAAGGGAAAGAGGGAAAGGAAGAGTTTTTGTTTAATGGATATAAATCTTCAGTTTTTTTTTTTAAATTTTTTTTTTTGAAGGTTTTATTTATTTATTTAACAGACAGAGATCACACAAGTAGACAGAGAGGCAGGCAGAGCGGGGAGGAGAGAAGCAGGCTCCCTGCCGAGCAGAGAGCCCGATGCGGGACTCGATCCCAGGACCCTGGGATCATGACCTGAGCCGAAGGCAGCGGCTTAACCCACTGAGCCACCCAGGCGTCCCAAATCTTCAGTTTTTTAAGATAAAAAAAGTTCTGCAGATCTATTTCACAAAGAATATATTTACACTGCTGAATTGTACAATTAACAATAGTTAAGTTGGTAGATTTTATGTCATATGGGTTGTTGTCGGTTTTTTTTTGTTTTTTTTTTTTTTACTGTAACTAAAAGCCAAAACAAAACAAAGCAAAAGAAAAAAAGCTACGTATGCATTTACTCTTTGACCCAGCAATCCACTTCCAGGAATTTACTGTTAAGACACTTTCAACAAAACAGAAATTTATTGTAACATTATCTGTAACATTGCAAAATATTGGAAATCATCCAAAAGTCCAAACAGATTGTTTGACAAAACTATGGTAGGTAAATCCAATGGGGTGCCATGCGGCTGTTACAAAAAAAAAAAAGAAAAAGAGGACACCTGGGTGGCTCAGTCAGTTAAGCATCTGCCTTCTGCTCAGGTCATGATTCCAGAACCCCAGGATCCCACACTGGGCTCCTTGCTCAGCAGGGGAACCTGCTTCTCCCTCTCCCTCTGCTGCTCCCCCTGCTTGTGCTCTCTCGCTCTCTCTCTCTCTGTCAAATAAATACATTTAAAATTTTTTTTAAAAATAAAATAAGGGGCCCCTGGGTGGCTCAGTTGGTTGGGCATCTGCCTTCGGCTCAGGTCATGATCCTGGTGTCCTGAGATCAAGCCCTGCATTGGGCTCCCTGCCCAGCCCGGAGTCTGCTTCCCCCTCTCCCTCTCCCTCTGCCAGCCACCCTACCTACTTGTGCTTTCTCTCCCTCTCTGTCAGATAAATAAATAAAATCTTTTTTAAAAAATAAATTAAATAGTTAAATCAACAAAAATGAGAGAAAATACCCCAAACTGAAAGCAAACAGAAATAAATGAATGCAGCTATATTTCATATGAATAATATAACCATCCAGAAAGGAGACAAGTAAGAACTAACTTTATATCCTCAGCCTAGGGGAAGAAAAGTCTTCTTGAACTATTTTTATTAGCGTCGCATTTTGTGGTGGTATGGGTGTAGCAAGTTTGAAATATTGCTGGGAGCCAGAGTTCTTCAGAAGAAGGGAGACATAAATATGGAATGCAGGAAGGCAAGGTAGAATCCCCTGGAGCTGGGTCAGCATTAGAAGTTATCAGCATGAACTCATGCTTTCTGACAATGTATATACTATATATGTGTCTCTGTGTGTGTTAGAATACACACACACACACACACATTATATATATTAGACTAGATCTAGGGGCGCCTGAGTGGCTCAACTGATTAAGTGTGTTCGGCTCAGGTCATAATCTCAGTGTCCTGGGATTGAGGCCCAAGTCAGGCTCCCTGCTCGATAGGAAGTCTGCTTCTCCCTCTCCCTCAACCCCTCCTGCTCGTGCTCTCTCTTACAAGTAAATGAATAATCTTAAAAAAAGAATAATAGGGGCACCTGGGTGGCTCAATTGATTAAGCCACTGCCTTTGGCTCAGGTCATGATCCTGGAGTCCCAGGATCGAGACCCACATCGGACTCCCAGCTCCATGGGGAGTCTGATTCTCCCTCTGACTTTCTCCTCTCTCATGCTCGCTCTCTCTCAAATAAATAAATAAAATCTTTTAAAAAATAATAGATTAGATAATATTAGATTATATTATACATAATATATATTAGTTTAGGTGTGTTACATATGTATTATTTTTTGTATAGATATTTTATACGTGTATCATCTATTTTATATGAATATGATATGTACATATTTTCCCCCAGCTCTGTCCACTGAAAGAGTCAAGAAAGTTCATACCCAGTAACAAGGAGCATATCTGATGCCCAGATTTTGGTTTCTAACTACCATTCCCCACTAAAAAGAATTTCACAGGGACGCCTGGGTGGCTCAGTTGGTTAAGCGGCTGCCTTCGGCTCAGGTCATGATCCCAGCGTCCTGGGATCGAGTCCCGCATCGGGCTCCTTGCTCGGCAGGGAGCCTGCTTCTCCCTCTGCCTGCCACTCTGTCTTCCTGTGCTCGCTCCCTATCTCTGTCTCTCTCTCTGTCTCTCTCTCTCTCTCTGACAAATAAATAAATAAAATCTTAAAAAAAAAAAAAGAATTTCACAATGGGAAAATGGTTGATTACAGGACTGGGGTAGAACTAAGTGTGCCAGAAAGAAAATAATGCCAAAAATTATGGTGTATGGGGGAGAGAATGTCAAAGAGCACAAGAGCTTGATCAAAGGTGGCCAAATCTGGGCTAATGCCAGCCTCGAAGTAAATAAGGACAGAAAAGGCATAAAACCCATGGAATATGGTAGCAATCCATTAGTCTAAACTGGTAAGACAAACCAGTAAATGAGAAAGGAGAGCTCCTCTTTATGGTACAGTGCTGGCGCCTACATAGGGAGGGAGGCTGGAGGTAGAAAATCACCATTTCAAAACTATCATAGCAAAAACTAAAAACCACTAGGCCAAAACCATCGAGGGAGACTACCGTACATGCTCCTTGTGTAGTATTCCGGCCTGGGTGCCTCACCATAACTGAAACACAAGGATGCATCAGACAAATCCAGACTGGCTAATAGGAAAGACAGAGCCTGGGAATCATCACAGATGAAAGGAGAACTGAGGACTAAATGTAATGGAGAGTTCTGGACTGTGTCCTATGCTGGAGCCGAGACACGGTGGCTACAACGGACATTATTAGGACTCTTGTCAAACTGGAATATGGATCGTAGAGTAGACATGTCTTGTAGCGACTTGAATCTTTTAAATTTGATAACTGTTCCGTGGTTGTATAAAAGAATAGCCTTCTTGGGGCGCCTCACTGGCTCAGTTGGAGGAGTGTGCGACTCAATCTCAAGGTCATGAGTTTGAGCCCCATGATGGGTATAATTATTAAAAAAAATAAACTTAAAAAAGAGAGTGAGAGAGAATAGCCTTCTTAGGAAATATTGAGGGGATGCCTGGGTGGCTCAGTGCGTTAAAGCCTCTGCCTTCAGCACAGGTCATGATCTCAGGGTCCTGGGATCAAGCCCCGAATCAGGCTCTCTGCTCAGCAGGGAGCCTGCTTCCCCGCCCCCGCCCCCCCACCCCCCGTCTCAGCCTGCCTCTCTGCCTACTTGTGATCTCTCTGTCAAATCAATTAAAAAAAAAAAGAGGAAATACTGAGGTAGTAAGGGACCTAGAAGCATGATATATGCAATCTACTCTCATGATTCATAAGAAAAATAATTATACATACACACACATATACCAAATAAAATTTCTGGGGTGGCTGGCTGGCTGGCTCAGTCGGGAAAGCATGAAACCCTTGATCTCCAGGCTGTGACTTAGAGCCCCACATTGGGTGTAGAGATTACTACAAAAAAATATGAATTTTAATTTAGAGAGAGACTAAAAGAACAACAAATGTTGTAACATGTTAATAATCCGTGATACTAAATAAAGGATATAAGAGGATTCTCTGCTATTTGGGGCACCTGGGTGGCTCAGCGGATTAAAGCCTCTGCCTTTGGCTCAGATCATGATCCCAGGGTCTGGGATCGAGCCCCGCATCGGGCTCTCTGCTCTGCGGGGAGCCTGCTTTCTCCTCTCTCTCTCTGCCTGCCTCTCTGCCTACTTGTGATCTCTGTCTGCCGCAAAAATAAATAAAATCTTTTTTTTTTAAAAGAGGATTCTCTGCTATTTGCAAATTTCTCAGTGTTTGACATCATTTCAAAATAGAGTTAAATGTATACATATGAAAAACAAAACAAGGAAATAAAAATGTTGCATGACCATAAAGAAAAAGATGCACATGCAAATATTCCCCCAAACCAACGCCTTATACAGAGACTATCTTCTGGCCATGATCAAGTCACAATCTCAACTGAAGAGAGATTTGAAGAAATGTAGCAACAGCCTGCTTTTCAGAGTTTTCTTTATAAGGTCTCAGCCTTGAAGACTTTTTGTAAAAATAAAACAAGGAACAGTCAGTGGTCCTGTGATACCATCATATGGGGACAGACACAGCTATGCTTGCGAACATAGCCTGACGTTAGAGTTATTGGCCCATGTCGCCGAGCTCCCTGTTGCAATGAGCTTCCTCCAGAGCGTCCCCTGCCTGGCTGAGCTGTGGCGCTCTGGTGGCGGCAGCCAGAGACTGAGGCTCTGCTGAAGGGCAAGGTCCTTGGCCCCAGCACCCTTTGTATCCCTGAGAGCCGCCTATCTTGGCTAGACGGCTCTGGGCTAAGACTCTCATCGGACAACCCCACCGTTAGTGGGCCCAGGGGCCCAGGGGCCTAAATGCCTATCCACGAGAGCATTTGTGTGTCATGGTGAATGCCAGATGTGGACAAGAATTGAAAGAATCTGTTGCTGAAGAAGACAGTGATGATGACGTTGACCCTATTGCTGAGTTTAGGTTTGTGCCTAGTGATAAATGAGCACTGGAGACAATGTTCCCGCAAGGCGAATGCCAGGCTTTGCATCCTGACCCTGAGGGCGAAGACGGAGAAGAACATAGGAACAAGAGTGGGGGGACATCTCTCCATTTTATACCTGTGAAGAAAGGTTAAGAAGGCCAAGCCACAAGGGAGAGACTAGAAGGAATGCTTTCTCAGTCTGCGAGCAGCCAATACAACACGGCAGGAGTCCAGACAGAAGGTTCGAGAAGAGAGTATGAAGATGAGATGGAGGCAGACATCACACCAACAGTTGCTGGACAGTTTGAGGGTACAGATGATGATCACTGAGCATGCTCGATACAGCTGTGGGATCTGCTCATAACCAGGAAGGAATGTGATGTATCTTCTCCTGTGACGTGGGTGTTGATGAAAGTCTCGTTCCTTGTCCAGAATTTACCTGAACCGGTTCTTGAGGTAGACTGTGCTGAGATAAAAAGTTGCCACCAGCAGAAGAAACTAGGACCTTTATTAACAAAAGTGAATTAACTTAACCAAGAAGGTATTTGTAGCTTATTACCTAACCCCAAGCTCTCTGTGTATAGGTCCCCTCTGAGCAGCCCCAGAGTTCCTGCCCTCACTCCCTGCATCTTCCATGACCTGGCAGGTGGACGTGGTGAGAACGCAACAGGCCCTTGAAGGCCTAGGTAGACCAGATGGGAAGGAGGGAGTCTGCTCCCAAGATACAGGCTTTCAGAGCCTAAGGATCCCTTTCCCCTTGAAAAGATCCTGGCCTCTGCTCATTCTTCACAGGGGTAAGGGTCTTTTTTACTGATCTGGGACCCAGATTACTTCATTCAGGCATCATTAGGGAGCCTCTTGGGAAGCATCCTAGCCACATGAAATACCTCTAACACAGACAAGCTCTTATTCCTTTCGCCGTGTTTCAGCAGTCAGTACCTCTTAAGTTATACCCCTCAATTTCTAACCTCTTAGGTCAGTGTCCAAATCTAGGTCTTCTTTTAAAAAAAAAATAGTAATGGGGGCACCTGGGTGGCTCAGTGGGTTAAGCATCTGCCTTCGCCTCAGGTCATAATTTCGGGATCCTGGGATCAAGCCCCACATCAGGCTCTCTGCACAGCGGGGGACCTTCTCCCCACCCCCTGCCACCTGCCTCTCTGCCTGTGATCTCCCTCTGTCGAATAAATAAAAATATTTTTTAAAAAATGTATAGGATGGGACGCCTGGGTGGCTCAGTTGGTTAAGCGGCTGCCTTCGGCTCAGGTCATGATCCCGGTGTCCTGGGATCGAGTCCCGCATCGGGCTCCTTGCTTGGCAGGAAGCCTGCTTCTCCCTCTGCCTCTGCCTGCCTCTCTGTCTGCCTGTGCTTGCTCTCACTCTCTCTCTCTCTGATAAATAAAAATAAAATCTTAAAAAAAAAAATGTATAGGGTTACCAAATCACCATGTTGTACACAATGTAACATTGTGTTACAATATTATTTGGTCAGCTAGGATCAAATAAAAATTTTTTAAATAAAATTCTGAGGCACCTGAGTGGCTCAGTAGATTAAGCATCTGCCTTTGGCTCGGGTTATGACCCCAGGGTCCTGGAATTAGAGGCCCTCATGAGGTTCCCCGCTCAGGGAGGAGCCTGCTTCTCCCTCTGCCCCTTCCCCTGTTTGTGCTCTCTCACTCTCACTCTCCCTCAAATAAATAAATAAATAAACTCTTTAAAAAAATAAAATATAATTCTGAGGGAAAAATTTTTAAAAACGTTAAAAGAGTAAAACCAGAAACACCAAGTGGATCTAGATATTGCTTTAAAGATTGTGAAAATTGCAATATAAATGATAAAGATTAATATGATGAAAATTATAATGTCTGAACATGATATAAAGTTTATGATCCAATTCTGAATCAGAGCACTTTTTTTAAAGATTTTTTTATTTATTTGAGAAAGAGTGCATCCAGACACACAAGTGGGGGAATGGGCAGAGAGAGAGAGAGACAGAGAGAGAAGCAGATTCCCCGCTGAGCACATAGCCCCACATGGGGCTTGATCTAAGGACCCTGAGATAATGACCTGAGCCAAAACCGAGAGTCAGATGCTTAACCAACTGAACCACCCAGACCCCCCTCAAAACACTGGTTTAAAAATACTAGGAATAATTTCAGAGAGGAGCAAAGTTTCTCTAAATTGGAATGAATTTTTTAGATATCTAAGTACAAGAATAATTCAAGAAAGGTTGATTAATTTGGCATAACTAGCAACAGAATATGCACAGTGAGAAAAACTTTTATCATAACAACACAATTAGGGATTTTGCCAAAATTAAGGCAAGAAAAATTAATTTAATGTAATCAAATACATAATTATTTATGAGTTGTATATGACTGTATTATTCTATCCAAACATTGCTGGCCCATCCTGAGAATACCCAGGCATGTGCAATAATAATTAAGTTAATTTATGGGGCGCCTGGCTGGCTCAGTCGGTGGAGTATGTGACTCTTGATCTCAGGGTTGTAAGTTCGAGTTCCACATTGGGTGTAGAGACTACTTAAAATCTTTTTAAAAATTAAGTTAATTTTCTTTGGGTATTTTGTTGACTTAAAGTCATACAAAAGCCATTGCTTTACATATATTTTTTTAAGATTTTATTCGATACAGAGAGAGAGATCACAAGTAGGCAGAGAGGCAGGCGGGGGAGGGGGAAGCAGGCTCCCCACTGAGCAGAGAGCCCGATGGCGAGGCTCCATCCCAGGACCCTGAGATCATGACCTGAGCCGAAGGCAGAGGCTTAACCCACTGAGCCACCCAGGGACCCTACATATTTTTTTATGGTGTCGTTACAAAGTGTATTTGTCAAGGTAAGGGGCTAAAGCATATTTAACTGTCAGCTTTCAAATAACTCACATATTTCAATATAGGATACGTGAGCCCTCGTTTGTGCTCTGACCTGGCCCCACAAATACTGGGGTTAGGAGCCTTCTTCCACCTCTCTGTATAGGTAACTATTTTTATCTGGTCTTGGTCCTTTTAATGTTTCTATTTGAAAGTAAGAAATACAGATGTATAATATTTAAAATGTTCATCCATTCTTACAGAAAAGGTAGCATTCTGCGTATAGTGTTCTCTAACTAGATTTTTAATTTAAAATGATGTTCTGGGGGCGCCTGGGTGGCTCAGTGGGTTAAGCCTTTGCCTTCGGCTCAGGTCATGATTTCAGGGTCCTGGGATCGAGCCCTGCATCGGGCTCTCTGCTCAACGGGGAGCCTGCTTCCTCCTCTCCCTCTGCCTGCCTCTCTGCCTACCTGTGATCCCTTTCTCTCTCTGTCAAATAAATAAAATCTTTAAAAAAAGAAATGTTTATTAAAAAAAATAAAATGATGTTCTGGCCATCACTCTATTATCAGAGAGCTTAACCGACTGAGTAACCCAGGTGCTCCCACAGTTACCTGTTATTATCATGAAAATGAAGCTGGGGGGGCGCCTGGGTGGCTCACTAATTAAGCTAAGCATTAAGCGTCTGGTTCTGGTCATGGTCCCAGGGTCCTCGGATCGAGCCCCACATGGGGCTCTCTGCTCAGCAGGGAGCCTGCTTCTTCCTCTCTCTGCTTGTGTTCCCTCTCTCGCTGTGTCTTTCTCTGTCGAATAAATAAATACAATCTTTTAAAAAAAGAAAAGAAAAGCAAACGAAGCTAGGTTTCAACTCGTTCAGGCAGCTGTCTGGGACCACGTCAAGCTGGGTATGTGCATATTTGCACCCTCATATTTGACACTTGTATTCTAATTGTTTCCGCACTAGCGTACAAGTTCCCCAAGAACACCGACCTGGTCTCAGTTACCATCCCGCTTCCGGCTCCACCTTAGTACCTGATGCCCAACATCCAAGCTCAGAACGATGAGACAGAAGAGGGAACCACCACCATGCCCTTGTCCTTCACATCACACCCTCTCTGTCCACATGTCGTCTCTATTTTTTCCCACTAGTGTTACCACTCAGGATGAATTGGAATGTGGCCCAAGAGTCTGGCTTCTCCAACTCATCAGTCCTGCTTCTCAGTGCCCCATCCTCCCACCCACTCCATAAAATGAGGGAGCAATTCAAACTAGGGGCACCAGGGGGCACTGTCAGGCAAGGAAGAAATAGAGAAACCGTCTAAGCCTGGGTTCCAATTGCATCACATCATCTGCCATTGCTCAAGAACATGCAGTGGCTCCTGATTGCCTGTCTTAAGGTCCAGTTCCTCCCCTATGACCTAACTCCAGCTCATCTGCCCAGGCTGTCACATGCGCACACCCTCTACCCTGCTGAATTTCTAGTTAGCCACATAACACTCTTTACTGAGTGCCACATGTTTGCATAAGACTGGTGCCACAGGTGAACTTGTGGCTAGAGCTGTCCTCAAGGCACTCCAAACAAACACGAAGTGGAAGCAAAAGCAGTGGGCTTGCTGTGCCAGTGTGCTCGCAAGCCACGTCACCTAGCCTCCCCTCCAGCCAGATGGCTCCTCGCAAACCTGCCGTTGTCATTGTAAATGCCTCTTTCTTCAGCTTCACCCCTCTCTCTTTGCTCCTGCTGCTTGCCCTGCCTGGAATGATGGATCCTCACTGCTCCCTCTCGAAACCTGCCTTTTCACAAAAGCCTCCCCTTGCAGAAAGACTTTCCTAGCTAGTGCAGGCAGAGGTCACCATGGATGCTCCCGTTACTGATTCCCTCTTGCATTTCCTGTTTATAAGACGTGATTCAGTGCTCGTCTCTCCGCTACTTTCATTTCCGTTATATGTTTACTCAGTTCAGCTGTGAATTGTTACAGGTACAGTGCATTGGGTTTCGGACTTAGAGCTATCTCGCTTCAAAGTTCAGTTCCTCGAGGTAATCAGAAAGTTCTGGAACTGGGCAGTCATGATGGTTGCACACTGTGAATGGACTTAATGCCACTGAGTCGCCATTTAAAATGGTGAAGAGGGTACATTTTATGGTGAGTGTATTTTACCACAGCAAACAAATATTTATGGGGGGCACCTGCGTGCTTCTGTTGGGCAACCAACTTCTGATTTTGGCTCAGGTTGTGATGTCAGGGTTGTGAGACTGAGCCCCAAGTCGGGCTCCACGCTCAGCACAGAGTCTGCTTGAGATTCTCTCGCTCCCTCTCCCTCTGCCCCTTCCCCCACTCTCCCCCCAACAATAAATAATAAGTAATTTTTTTTTTTTAAAAGGGGAAATATGTAGTTTCATCTCTCACAGGCTGTATGACTTTAGACCATGTTACTCTTTGGTCTTCAGCTTCTTCATTTGGGGGGCAAAGATCAAAATAAATATTGATGATGAAAAGGATCCGGATGTAAAAAGTCAAAGTTGTAAAGGCCTGTACCGATAGCAGATCAAGTCCTTGGTTCAGTCACTTGCCCAAGATTAGCTAGCGAAGCGGCAGGGCTGTCTGGAAGCCAGCGCTTCTGTTACGGGGGTTAGAGTCGGCTGTCTGAGAGTAGAGCCCAACAAGCGCTGTGAGTGCGCCAGGGAGGCGAAGGGAAGGTGCCAGGGTCTTACCTAGTGTGGGCTTTTTCCTGACTCCAAATTCTGTACTCTTGCCACCGGAAGCCCCAGCTACAGGGATGTGGTACAGGGAGGCCCGGAGCAGGCCCCAGGCTTGCCTCCCTTCTGTCTTTCCTCCTCCCTCCCTGCCTCCAAGGTGAGCTGTAGCAACTACAGGTCAGAGCTCTGAGTGGAAAGGAAAACAATGCAGAAGTAGCTGTCAGGGAGGAGGGGGCCAGGAGCCTCTAGGTGGTGAGCATGGGTTCCTCTTAGGCTTCTCTGCAGTGGATGAGCTGGCCTTTCCTCAGGGACAACTTCAAGTCAGATTTAAACAGCTCTCTGGGGACATTCTGGGTGGTGGTATTTTGGGGAGCGGATGTGAACTTCCCTGAGGGGGAGTGGTGTGGGCTCCAGCATCCTGCTCCTGTGCCTTCTCCCCCACCCCACCAACATGCTCCCTTCTCCAAATTTAGGGTCCGAGGAGGAAGTGGCCGGGCCCTCAGAAGCCAGAGAACTGAGATCCAGGATTGGGGGGTGGGGGTGCAAGAGGCTAACAGAAGCCCCCACTCCTGGCCATAGGCTGAAATCCTGGCTGGAGGGTCTTACTCTTTCCTTGATCCGAGGTCACTGCACGCCCAGGCAGCGGCCCCCAGGGACTCCCAGGGCAGCTGTGGCTCTCTCCCCAACCCCAGCACCCCCATTCTCCCTCCCCCTCCTGCTTTCCAGAAGGGGGGCCAGTGGACAGAATCACGGCGCTGGGAAAGGCCTGGAGACAGATCTCGGGCTTCCGGAGAGCCCCAGGGCCCCGCCGAGCTCCTCCCCGGCCCCGCAGCAGCCGCCTGAGCATTTAAGGTAATGTTTGGGTTGGTGTGATCAGCGCCGGATGCCCCGCCTCCCACGGCCTCCGCTGGGCGAGACCCCGCCATCAGGGCTCCTGGGACTCCCAGCGGAATCCCCCCCCAGGCTGAGGTCTGGGTGCTGGAGGACTGCCAACGTGGAGAGGCGCCTGGGGCCGGAGGGGACAAGAAGGACAGCCCCCATTCTGAGGCCTTAGGGTTGGGGACTAGGATGTAAGGGTGGTCCTCTCCCTCTGGCTTAAGGGTCCCTAGTCCCCAGGAAGAGTCCCTACGAATCCACATCCTCTTTCTCCTTCTCTACCCCCACCCCTGGGGCAGAGAAGGGGCTGAGAAGAGAGGCCATTAGCTCCCAGGGGAGTCGCTGGAATGCTGGGAGCCTGGGAACAGGCCCCGCCGTCCCTGGGAAAGCAAGACTGTGGGAATCCCATCCGCAGCCCCCTCCCCAGGATGGACCACCGGATGCCAGAGACCCAGCTCCCCCCCCCGGGGGGCTTTGTGACAGTGGAACCACCCCCCACTGGACCCCAGAGTTCAGTAGGCCAGCTGTGACAAGGAGTCCCCTCCCCCGCCCTGGGCTGGCCAGCTTACTCCAACATAATTCTTGCCATTGTGCCACTCACCCCCTCCCCACCCCCCTTCTCTGGACCCCTGTACAATGGGGCCTTTGCCGCCTCCAGTACTTAGGGTGGAGATGAACTCGCTCAAGGTTTTTCCAAGTTTAAAAATAGCCCCTCCCACCCCCCAACCCTCAAGTCACCCTCCTCCTCTTCCCCTGTGTTTCTGGGGCGCACCTCAGTCCAGGCTGCACCTCCTTCCTCCTGCCCTGGGTCAGGTGCAAAGGGCATGGGTGAGACAGCGTCCGGCCAGGATAGGGGCTGCTTCCCCCCATTCAATCTCTTCCCCCACATCTTCCAACCCAGCCCCCCAGTATCCGGTTTCCTGGCCTGATGATGTCCTCGACAACAATTGCCCCCCACCCTCCTCCCACCCTGTTTTCCACAGCTCCTCCCAAGTCAGACCCCCATTCTGGACAACTTCTGTCCCCTCTCCTCCAAAGACTCAAACTGGTCTCTATTTTCTGGCCAGGCCAGGGGGTTCCCCAGCCTCCTTAATTGCCAAGGTTGCTGGGCCTTCCCCCTCCACCCTCTGTTCCTTCCTCACTGCAGCTGCAACGTCTTTATTAGCTTCCTTCCTCTGCCGAGCCCAGCACGCCTTTCTGCCTTTCTCATATCTTCCTCCCAGCACGCCTTTCTGCCTTTCTCATATCTTCCTCCTGGTCAAGTCCCTGGGCCAGAGGGGTGGGTGGAGGCCACCGTGCCCACTATGCTGGAGCTGAGAGAGGACCTGAGAGAGGACTCCTAGATTAGAACCTGGCCCCAGTGGCCCCTGGGGGCAGGCCCATCCTTTTCTTTTTACCTCCCCCCACTATGGCTGGGGCTGCACTCTTCCCACTTTTCCTCACACCCAAATGAAAGCCCCACCACCCTGAAGACCAAAATCATAGCCACCAGCCCACCCAGCCTCAGTTTCTCTGCCTGTGATCAGACCTATGCCAGAGACACTACACAGAGGACATGTGTACAATGGGTCTACCCGGGAGGGGTGGGGGGAGGAAAGCAGCCTTCCTACCCCTTATTTCTGGAGGGAAACGGACAAAGAATTAGGACTCTGGTCCTGGGCTCTCCTCATCTTGGCCTACATCCGGGCAACACCGCTTCCAACCCAGCCCAGGTGCCAGAGTCTCTGCTGCGGGAAGGCCCATCTCTGCCCCCATAACCACCCCCCTTCCGTTGGGTTGCAGTCCTGTCCCTGAAAGTTCTTCCTCTGCTGCCTTTCTCTTCCCTGCTACTGCTGCCGCCCTGCCTTCTGGTATCTTCAAGGAGCCAGAGGGCTGATATTCTCCACCAGCTTCTGTTCCCTCTACCCATTCTCCTGCCTTCACTGCCCTTTCCTCCTCCTTCCAGACCCCTCTGAATCCTCTCCAAAGTCCTGATCTCTCTTTGGTGAGATCCCATAAGCGCTCTCCTCAGGAAAACCGTCCTCCCAAGCTGCCTGCCCCCTGACCTCCACTGCCCACTAGCTGGCAGGCCCATGTCACCCCAGGATCCCAGCTTCCTTAAAGGACAGCCCTCAGGAGAGGATGTCACCGGGGGCTCTAACCTCATTTCCCCTTCACCGCAGAGACAGCTCCTGCACCCCCACCTGGCTGAAATTCCAAACTGACTGTCCTTGGTGGCTAGCTGGCTTTGTTTCCAGGCGGAGAGGAGAATGATTAGTTAATGGTGTTAAGTGAAGGGAAGGGAGTGGGGGCAGGGAAGCAGAGCTCCATGCCCAGCTCTGGCTGGCCAGGGCGAACAGCATCCTTCAGCCATTCCCACTCCTGCCCCTTAGACAAACTCCTCCATTCCACTCTGGGCCCTGGGCCAGTCTATACGTTCACCCTGGGGGCTGGGGAGCCATGGTCCTCTCCCCCAAGGCTCCAACCCCTGCCCTGGCCGGTTTGGCATTGCCTCTGGCTGGAGACTGACAGAGAGAGAGGAGGTGTCAGCAAGGTTCAGAAAAATCGAGGCCGATGTGGTTTGCCAGTCATCTCTGCGTCATCAAAATACCACCCCAGAGCCTTCTCTCAAGTCACCTACCCATCTCCGGTGTTTGCTGCCTCACGCTGCTCCTCCCCCACCCCCCAGAAAGGCTGCCCTGCCAGGTGACAGGCCTCCACCCCAAATCCAGACCTCTATTTGACCCTCCTGCAGAAGGAACCGCAGCAGATGTGATGCTGGGGTCTCTGAGAGGCAAGAGCCCATCCCACTCCCCAGGGCCTTAGTTCAAGAGGCCTGAAGACCAACGTTTGGGAAGAGGGGGCGCTTGCTGTGTGGAGCGGTGCCTGCAACCAGCTCCGATCCCCCTCCCTGCTTCCACCCCCAGCTGCTGAGCCACTGTCACCAGTGGGGGGGACACGGGGTGTGTGGGGAGCCCTGCTGCAGGGGGTCCTCTCAACCATGCAGACAGCAGCAGGTTTTCAGGGGCCAAGCCGGAGACCTCACGCCTGTTTACCTTCCTTCCCTTTTTCTTCATTCAGGTGAGGGGAAATTGAGTCCCAGCTAGGGTCATGGATTGAAGAGGGCAAAAACAGGATTTGCAAGGTCTGGATGAGGAAAAGTGTGAAAACCCTGGGCCTGTGAATTCAGCCCCTTCCCTCTCGGGCTACTCGGGACTTGAGGGAGCTGGGGTTTGCGGGAGCAGCCCTTAAGGCACCACCTGCACTCCCCACGACAGGTACCTCTGGGTCTGTGGCATTCGGCCCGAGGTTCTTCCCTTAAAGCTGCCGGCACTGCGAGGCTGGGGGTGTGCGAGGCTTGGGGACAGTGCCAGGCCGGCGGCAGCCGCAGTGGTGCAATCGTTCTGGGAAGCGATAGAGGCCGGCCAGTTTCTCTGTGGCAGGGGTCCGGCGGGGCGGCGGCGGAGGAGGAGGGGGGAAGAGGAGCCTGCACGGGAGTCCCCGGTCTGCTGCTTCTCCGCCCCGCGGCCCGCCAGGGCCACACCGGCTGCCAGGGGCTGCGCGGGGGTGAGCGCGGCTGGTTCTAACCCAGCGTGACTCTGGGCATCCTAGCCAGACTCTCCTCGCCGCCGCCTCGGCCAGCCGGCCCGGCCTCGAGACACCTGTCACTGCCCCCTCGGCCGACCCAAGCCCGGGTGGGCGGGGGTGGGGGCGCGCGAGCTGGGCAGCCGGCCCGGCCTAGCAGGGGCCGAGCGGCAGGGCGCAGCTCCGGGCCCGCCCCCACTGAGCTGCGGCGGGGGCGGGGGGCTGCGCGGGGCGGGGCGGGCCGGGCCCCCTCCCCCGCCCCCCTGACGTCAGCCCCCGGCCGGCGGAGGCTCGCTCACTAGGCGCTTGCCCTCCGGCCGAGAAACATGGGGCCGTCCCGGCTGGTCTGCGCCCTCCTGCTCGCCGCCTGCTGCTGCAGTCGCCGCGCCGTGGGTGAGTGGCTTCGGAGGGAGGGCCCGCGCCCCGAACGGCCCGGGCCAGGCGGGGGGGTCTTCGGCGGGGCGTGTCGGGCGGCTGAGCCGGCAGCGCAGTGCGGTGCTCTGCGCCCCGCGGTGCGCTCCTCCTCGCCGGCGTCCGGGAGCCTTGCGCGCGTGCAACTCTTCTTTGCAGCCAGTTTGCAGCCTGCATTCTGGAGTATCCCAGGAGGACGACCCGGGAAGCGGGGAGGAGGCTGCCGCCCGGAGCGGAAAGGGGTGGAGCCGAGCCTCTCGTGTGGCTGGGGAGAGCTCTGCCTCAGGTGCCGGCTCTGGGGGCCCCGCGGCTGAAGCGGGCGCGGCAGGCGCAGCTGGAGCGCATCTCCAAATCCCGAATTCTGCGCCCGCCTGTTGCTGGAAAAAGGCAGCTTGCTTAGCGGGAGGGGGTGCGCGGACGCCTCTCCCGCCTGGGCTTCGAGCCAGGTTGGAGGTGAGCGAGGGATGGGAGGGAGGGCGGCTCCCGCCTGAGCAGGGCGTTGGCAGGAGCTGGGGGGCGGCATGGGTCGCCTCGTGCCTACCCGGGTGACGGATCACAGGAGGCAGAAACGAGGGATTGAGGGTGCCCAGAGTGGAAGCGCCCCAGATCCGTTACGTCTCCCAGAGCACATTCAGGTGGGAAGAGCGCCCCTGCTCCTCGGAGTTTCTTTCTGGAACTGCCTGGGAGCCCGGCGCTCCCGGGTACACGCTGCCCTTGTATGGCTTGCAATGGTGTCGCGTGTTTCTCTTGGCTCCTTTTCCCGGGTCCCAGCCGCTGTCCGGCTGGGGAAGGGGAGGGCTAGGCAGTACCCAGCTCACTGGCCTCATGCCCAGTGCCTACAGTGTCCCTGGGGTCCCCCCATGGCTGCTGGCTCCCAAGCTGTGTTTCTGGGGAAAGGGCTAAACTGGGCTCCCCCACAGCAGCAGATGTAGCCTCACCCCGTCCTGCTCCTTTAGCTCTGGGGAAACGGAGTCAGGGATCCGAGGCCTCTGCTCCTAGTTGCAGAACACTCCATCTGCCCTCCCTGTCCAGGAGCCAGCCCAGGGCAACAGCCCCGGCACCCCAGAGGCTGGCCAGATGGTAGTGAGTGACATCACCTCCTCACAGGGCAGGCAGCACGTGGCACCACTGACGTCACTCTTGCCCATTGCCTGGCCCTTGGCCTGATTCCTGGGGGGATATTGTGACCCCTCCATGCTCACAATTCTCCCAGGATGGGGTCCTCTGAGTTTGTGGGATGTTTATCGAGGTACTACTTAGGAAGCATGTGATGGGAACTTCTGGCCAGGGTTGGCCCACTGGGTCTTGCAGGAAGTTTGGGGAGGGCTCTTTGGGGGGCAGAGTAGCGATGTCTTCCCCTTAGCATGGGGACACAAAGGGGCCTGTGTGGCGCAGGCTGGCACATGCCTTGCATTCCCATACTCTGAGCTCACTGGAAGGGGTGGGGGCCTGGAAGGAAAGGGGCCTTCCTCTTGGCCCAGAGCCTGGGTTGCCCCTGTCAGCCTCATCTGGAAGATGCTTGGTGCTCAGGGTGTCAGCTGCAATGATCAGAGGCAGTGAACTTCAGCTCCCACCGAACGGGCTGCCTGGGGCAGCAAGTAGAAAGAGGGACTGAAGGTTAGGAGGCCAGAGCCCCCTCCTGCCCCTCCCAAGTGGCAG
>ML100950.1:16297-33515 GCA_003697995.1 Taxidea taxus jeffersonii | reverse complement strand
AAAAAAAAATCATTTATTAGAGGAATAAAGAGAGAGGTGAGCATGAGCTGCGTGGGGGAGGGGGACAGGGAGGAGCAGAGGGAGAAGGAGAAGCAGATTCCCCTCTGAACAGGGACCCCTATGGTGCTCCATCCCAGGACACTGAGATCATGACCTGAGCCAAAGGCAGATGCCCAAGTGACTGAGCCACCTAGGTCACCTAAATCGGTAAACACAATTTAATGAATACTTAATGTCGGTAAGGTACTTTGCTGCCTGTTTAACGTAGTGCATGGCAACTTGTGGTTAGCCACCAGGAAAAAAGACATCTTTGTTCTGCATAACTCTCTTTTGAGTAACTCTTTTGGGGATAAGTAGATCCAAATATTCTAGCTAAGAAAGCAAACCACTATTACTCTTTTTCATCATCATGGCAGAAATATACTCAAAGAATTTTTTTGTAGCAAAAGACTTGGATACATCTTGGGACATACTTTTGTAATCATTTTCAAAACCAAAATATTGCAAGTTCACCAGCTCTTTTTTCATAAAGAGGAGTTAATCTGTCCTCCTCCACCCCCCTGCCCTGACTAGTTCTTTGTTTGATTTAATGAATTTTTTGTTTGTGGTTTATTTGTAACCTTTTTTTTTTAAATCATAGTAATAGTAAAAATAGTAAAAATTCACACGTGAATAAAAAACCTCTACATCCCTTTTATCAGTTTGTTATCCCCAGAGGTAGTCCCTTAACACAAGATAGTATAATATGTACTCTTGGGGGAGAGGGAACAGAGGAAGAGGAACAGAGAGAATCTTGAGGAAGCTCCATGTCCAGTGTGGAGCTCAACATGGGGCTCAGTCTCACAACCCTGAGATCGTGACTTGAGCCAAAATCAAGAGTCAGACGCTTAAATACACTGAAGTTTGTAAATTTTCATGAGTACATGTTGGTTTTGCCTCTGGTATTTATAGCTACCTTTTTCCACTGTACATTGCATATTTCTTTTATTTCAACAAGCATCTCAGTTGTTTTATTATTTTGGGTATATACCTAGGTATAGACTTGCTGAGTCATATGATAAATTTATGTTTATCTTTTTTTTATATTTATTTTTAAGAAACTAGCAGACTGTTTCCACAGTGGGTGTATCATTTTACGTTCACATCAGCAGTGTTTGAGGGTTCCAGTTTCTGTGTGTCCTCACCAACATTGTTTCCTTTTGTTCATAGTCATTGTAGAGGGTGAAGAAGTGGTATCTCATTTTGTGGTTTTAATTTGCATTTCCTAATCACTAATGTTGATCAACTTTTCATGAGGTTATTAGCCATTCCTGTATCTTTTTTGGTGACATAGCTTTTCAGATCTTTTGCCCATTTCTTGTTTTTTATTTTCTTAAAGATTTTATTTATTTATTTGACAGACAGAGATCACAAGTAGGCAGAGAGGCAGGCAGAGAGAGAGGAAGGGAAGTAGGCTCCCTGCTGAGCAGAGAGCCTGATGCTGGGCTCGATCCTAGGACCCTGGGATCATGACCTGAGTCGAAGGCAGAGGCTTTAACCCACTGAGCCACCCAGGCGCCCCTTGCCCATTTTTTAATTGGATTGTTTGTCTTAATAAATTTTAAGAGTTTTTAAAAAAAAACTATTTTCTGGATACTAGTTCCTCATCATGTATATGATTTGTGGGTATTTTCTTGTAGCCCATAGCCTGTGTCTTAATGTTGTCTTTTTCATTTGGATGGTGCTTTCATTGTCTTAATGTTGTCTTTTTTTTATTGTGATGTGAACACTTAACATGAGATCTTCCCTCTCAACAAAATTTTAAGTGTATAATATATTATTGTTGACTCTAAGTACAATGTGCAGCAGCTCACTAGAGCCTGTGCATTTTGCTTAACTGAAATGTTATGCTCATTAATTGGTAATTCCCTGTTTCCCCCTCCTCTCAGACCCTGGCAGCCATCATTCCACTCTTTGAGTCTGTGAATTTGAGTATTTTAGGTACCTCATATAAGTGGAGTCATGTAGTATGGTCTTTCTGTGACTGGATTATTTCACTTAGTATAAGATCCTCAAGGTTCACCCATGTTGTTGCATAATACAGAATTTCCTCCCTTTTTAAAGCTGAATAAAATCCCATGGTAGGTATATACCACATTTTATCTATTCCTCTTTTGTGGAAACAACCCAAATGTCCATCATCTTGGCTACTGTGTGCAGTGCTGCAGTATACATGAGAGTGCTATTATCTCTGAGATTCTGATTGCAGTTCTTCTGGATAAATACTTAGAAGTGGGATTAATGGAACATATGGTAGTTCTGTTTTTAATTTTTGTGAAGAACCTCCATGCTGTTTTTCATAGTGGCTGCACTATTTCACATTTCCACTGGTGTACACGAGCCAGTTTTCCTGTATCCTCATCAGTACTTGTTTTGTGTTGTTGCTTAAATAATGGCCATCCTAATGAGGATGAAGTGATACCTCATTGTTGTTTTTGATTTGCATTTGCCTGATAATTTTGACCTTGAGCATTTTTCATATATTTACTGGCCATTTATATGTCTTATTTGGAGAAATGTCTATATAGTTCTTCTGCCCATTTTTAAAATTTAAAATTTTAACTAATCAGGTTATTAGTTTTTTTCCTATTGAGTTGTAGGAGTTCCTAATATATTTTGGAGATTAACTCCTTATCAGATATATGTGGTTCACAGATAATTTTTTCCCTTTTTGTAGGCTTCCTTTTCACTGTGTTGTTGTTTCTTTTGCTATGCAAAACCTTTTTAGTTTGATGTAGTCCCAGTTGTTTTTTTTGTTGTTGCCTATGCTTTTGGTGTCATATTCATGAAATCATTTCTAAGGCCAGTGTCATGAAGCTTTTTCCCCTGTTTTCTTCTGGAGCTTTTATAGTTTCAGGTCGTACATTTGACTCCTGAATCCATTTTGAGGTGATTTCTGTGAATGGTTTAAAACAAAGGTCCAGTTTCATTCTTTTGCATGTGGATATCCAGTTTTCCCAATGCCATTTGTTGAAGAGACTATCCAAGAGTGTATTTTTAGCACTTGGAGATCAGTTGACCCTAGTTGTGTGGATTGGTTTCTGGGTTCTCTATTCTGTTCCATTGGTTATTAGGACTGTCTTTATGTCATTACCAAACTGTTTTGATTATGGTAGCTTTGTATTTTGAGGTCAGGAAGTGTGATGTTATTTGAATTGTGAAAGTTTAAAATTTTGAAGTCCAGTATGTAAATTTTTTTCTTTCATCCATTATGCTTTCATTGTCATGGTTAAGAACTCCTGTCTAATCAGTGTCACAAAGATTTTCTCCTGTGTTTCTTCACATGTTTTATAGTTATAGCTCTTAAGTTTGGGTCTAACCCTTTTTGTGTTTGTTTTTTTTTTTGTTTTTTTTTTGCATGATGTGAGATAAGTGTCTAAATTCATCTTTTTCCATGTGGATACCCTGTTTTCCCAATGAAAAGTCTATCCTTAGTGAATTCTTTGGATCCTCTGTCAAAGATCTATTGACTATAAATGTCAGAGTTTACTTCTGGATTCTCATTTGTTCCATAGATCTGTATATCTATCCTCTGCTAGTATCGTTGCTGTCTTGGCTAAAGTTATCAGGTTTTGAAATTGGGAAGGATAAGTTCCTAACAATTTGTTCATGTTGGGAATTGTTTTGGCTATTCTGAGTTGTTTAGTTTCCTGGTTAGCTGAATTGTTTGGAAGAGTATTTCTATAAGCATTTCCCAGCAGGTAGGTAGGTATGTTTTTAATTATCCATTTGTTGCTGATTTTTAATGTTACTGCATTATGATCAGATAATACTGTCTAATAATTCATACTGTTTAGAATTTATTGAAATTAAAGAAAAACTTTGTATATAATTATTTTATAAATGTTCTGTGGATTTTTAAAAATAATATATATTATTGAGACCGTGTTCTATAATCTCAGTTAAATCAACCTTGAGAGTTATTCAAATTCTGTGTACCCTTCCTATTTTTAGTCAGTTTGGTCATTTTGTTTTTGTTTTCTTTTTTCTTTTATTTAAATTCATTGAATTAACATATAGTGTATCATTAGTTTCAGTGGTAAAGTTCAGTGATTGATCAGTTGCATATAACACCCAGTGCTCATTACATCAAGTGCTCTCCTTAATGACCATCACCCAGGTACCCCATCACCTACCCCCTACCTCTCTAGCAACCCTCAGTTTGTTTCCTGTAGGTAAGAGTCTCTTATGGTTTGTCTTCCTCTCTGCTTTCAATGTATTTTATTTTTCCCTCCCTTCCCCTATGAGCTTCTGTTTTGTTTCTTAAATTCCATATATGAGTGAAATCATATGATAATTGTCTTTCTCTGATTGACTTATTTTGCTTAGTGTAATACCCTCTTGGTCATTTTGTTTTTGATAGTCTCATAATAGCCTCCCACAGTGATTGTGCATGTGTTAACATTTATTAATTTTTCTTTTTAATAGTTTTGTTTTCTGCATCTCAGTGCTATTAGATGCATTCTTTTTATCTTGGGAGATTGTTATATAAAATACACTTCTCTGTAGTTTTTCTCCCCTCCCCCCTTTTCTTTAAGTAGGCTCCATGCCCAGTGTGAAGCGCAGTGTGGGGCTTGAACCCACAGCCCCAAGATCAAGACCTGAGCTGAGATGAAAAGTCGGATGTTTAACTGACTGAACCACCCAGGCGTCCCATTTTTCTCCTCCTTTGACCTTGAGTTTTATTTTGTCTGAAGTTAAAATTGTGAATCTTGTTTTCTTTAGTTATTATTTGTCTGGTTTGTCTGTTTTTGTTAAGTCTTAATTGATATGTTTTTTGTGTTTTCTAATAATTTGATTGTTTACTACACTTTTAATTTGTGATATATATTAGTAGAAGAAAACCTTATTTTGCAGAATTATTTTCATGTGGCTTTTCTTTTTCTTTTTAAAGATGGTCTGGATTTCTATTACTCCTCAAAACAGCATGCTCAGAAAATGGTAGAATTTCTTCAGTGTACAGTTCCTTGTAGGTATGTTGTGAACCTAAATGTGATTAAGTCCAAGGAGCTGGGAATGAATGTAGATCATATCTGTTCTTCAGGCTTAGGCATCTCTTATGTTAAAAAATTTAAAATTGTAGTGGGAATAATTACATAATTAGTAAGCTTCTGTTGGATTAGCCACTTTAAGGGAATTATAACCAAAGAGTATGTAAGAATCTCTTTGGTGAGCTAGATATCACCCTGTGATATATACTATAGTGCTAAACCTTTGATTGAAAGTATTTGAATAAGACGAAAGATGGGGATAGAGGGCTTTGGGGAGAGGTTTCATGGAAGAGAGGAAATCTCTTAAAATGGGAAATTTTCAAAGGTAGAGTTTATAGTGAAAGGTGAGATTAGTGTGAACAAAGACTTGTGTTGGACATTATTGTGGCTTTTAATGGATGCTATATATAGACTACATTGGTCTGAGCCAAGTGCATGTTTTAGAGGTGTTGAGTAAATAAAATTGAAAAGAGGTAGGGTGCAGTTGGATTGGTGAAGATTTTGAAATGTAAGTGGTTGAAATGAGGCTTTTCCATAGCAGGCATCAGAAAGCTGTTTCTGACCTTGGGGAATGATCATTTGATGTGATAAAAATTGATACTCCCTAGACAATAGTAAGGAACCTTTGTCTTTTTATTACTATAAACTTTTTTTCTTGGCAGAAACAAAGCCTCACAGAGATTGATCTCTCAGGATATCCATAGTAACACATACAATTACAAAAGCACTTTTTCTGTGGAAATTGTTCCAATATGCAAGGTACTTTTTTTCATTTAATTAATCCATGTCTATAAAAGAGTACAAGTAATTAATTGGTTTATATGTAATTATTAGCTCCTGATTTCCTTCTGGGATTGGTTAAAAATTTAGAATAACTTCCTTCTTAAAGGATTCCTTTCTGATATATTCAGCCATATTGAAGAGATGTTAAAAAATAATCATGCTTAAAGTTACAAATCGGCATACTTTTTACTGTGGTAGACTAATGCAAGGCCTGGTTGCAGTTTTTTAAAGTTCATATTCTTTCAAATTTGTGATCCTGGTGGACATATGAAAAGTTTGAATACAGGAAATAACATTAAAATAAATATCAGTGAACCACTTTGTAGAATGTGTATAAAATGGATTTTAGCATGATGAAATTAAACAGTAGTGTGGAAATGAAATCATAGAATCATTTTTGTGATTTAAAACAATCTAACAAATTATAGATTATCATTTCATTTCATTGTATTAAGGTAAAATCCTGCTTCAAAAATATAAATGAATTAAAATGCAACAGTTACTGAGAATCTACTGTATAGAAGGCAATGTATTAAGGATTATTATTTAGAGGTCTCTACCATATGGGAACTTACATGTCAGTATCTAATAATGAGTGCCATAATTTATTGTGAGCATTTCATATAAAGTTTGTATCTAAGTACTTGAATATATTTCACTTTTTCATCTTGTTATACCTGGGGTAAAGCATTTCATCATTTTCAACATGAAGAAATTGAAGCTTGGGGCATTTAGATGACTTGCCCAAAGTTACATAACTACAAAATGAAGCCAGGATTTGTGCCTAGGTCTGTGACTCTAAAGCTTTAAAGATACTGTACAAATTCATGGTGCAGTGTATAGTAACAAGGATGAAATGATAGCTTAAAACGGTCAGCAGGGACATCTGGCTGGCTCAATTAGTAGAACATGTGACTCTTGATCTCAGGTCATGAGTTCAAATTCCACATTGGGCATGGAGCCTACTTTAAAAAAAAAAAAAAAAGCAATGTCAGCAAAATTTTTCTGGAAAGGGTCAGATAGTCAGTGTTTTTGCTTTCAGGCCATATAGTCTATTTTATACTAGTGGGCAGCTCTGCTGTTGTTTCACATAAGTAGCCATAGGTATTAGGTATATGAATAGTGAAGGCTATGTTCCAGTAAAACTTCATTTACAGAAATGGTGATGGGCCAGATTTAACTTGAGCGTCATATTTTGCTGACCCCTGGTTCAAAACAGTGAACATTTTCCTGGTACAAAGCCTGGGAAATGTGAATCTAGGTGTGATGCCAACTTTAGGCCATAGGTTAAGTGCTTTGAGTGGTTCATGTAAGTAACTGAATAAATGCACAATGTAAGAGTTATTTTCATTAATCCATTGAGACTTACTAAATGAAAAAGTGCTGGACTAGGTATTCTTAGAGATGCACAGGATGCCCCTGTAGTGGGGGAGCCTGTGATTGTGAATACACACAGCTTA
Organism: Taxidea taxus jeffersonii; assembly: GCA_003697995.1. Taxonomy (NCBI): domain Eukaryota; kingdom Metazoa; phylum Chordata; class Mammalia; order Carnivora; family Mustelidae; genus Taxidea; species Taxidea taxus. The sequence continues at coordinate 26,242 of ML100950.1, read as the reverse complement.
AAATACAGCTCCGATTTTTTTTGTATTTTAATAGAGCTTAAAGACAGGTAACTGCATTGCTGGTAATATCTCCTAATGTACACATGGACACATGTGCTTTTTGGGCATTAAATTAAATTAAATACGTATTGATGCATGTAGCCATAAAAGAGAAACATGTGGCTTCTCTGAAATTTATTTTTTGTGGAAATTGCAAGAAGTCACAGGTAGATTTAGAAAATCACTCTCCTTCTGATGTTTATAATACTTTGTTTAGAATGTACACTGTATTTCTGTCGAGCAGTAGGCATTCACACTTCAGTAAAATTGAAATAAACTTAATACTTTGAATAAGATCTGGAAAAATACTTTCAAAGCATTTTTATTAAGACATATTCCCATCTTTAGAAGGAATAGCTTATTTTCTCTTTCTCTAAGATTTGATTTTTTTTTTAGGCCCTTTGTTAATAAATAGAATTTACAGTAATGTTTTGCTTTGGGCACATACACTTGGGTCAGGTTTATATTGATGAGTGTTTATTGGAGACAGTTATTTAGGACTTGTTTCACTCTAAATGTTAGTTCTTATGCCTAGGATAATGTTGTTTGTCTGCCTCCAAAACTGGCACAAAGCCTGGGAAATATGAACCAGATTTGTGTGTGTATTCGAGTAACCAGTGCCATCCATCTCATAGATCCAAATACCCTACAAGGTAAGTTTTAGGAAATATTTGCCTTGACAGTTTTGTCCAGCAAGCTGTAATAATTTATATTGCTAATTTTATCAAATACTCTTGGTAATATTGTTGTGAAAAACTAGTTAAGATTTTTACTGCTGTTTAATTCTTACAAAACACTGGCATTTTTAAAGCTTTTGATGAGTAACCCCTGTATTTTTTATTTGAAGAAACAAATCTGTGAACTTCAGAAAAATTTACTAGTTTTAGTCCACTTATTTTTACTGAAATTGACTTATTTACGTAATTTAATTTTTGTGAATAATTATTTAAGTTCATCGACAAGTTAGGAAAGTTTGGAACATTTCACTTATAATGCAGTAAAACATTTAGTTTAAATATGAGTTTTAACTAGCTTTATCATTATTACACATAATTTTTAACATTCCCTTTATAAAACCTTTTTAAAGAAGATTTCATATTGATAGATGCATCTCCTGCTACTTGATCTTTTTCATGTACTTCCTGTAATTTAAGTTTCCTTTCACAAAAAAAATCAGACTCATTTTTTTTAGAAAGTCATTTATTATCCTTCTCAATCAGAATTTATAAGTTAGAGGTCTTTTTGCAGTTTTGGGATGAGTTATCTGTCAGGTAGAACTTTATTTCCTGTTAAGTAGCTAAGATGACTGATAATGTTTCTTAAGTGCCAGCACATGAAACAACTATATAACTGAGTGGATCTGATCTCATTTACTTTTTGTTATTTTTTTTAAGTAGGCTTTTTTCCGAAGCCAAACATAGGAACTGAACTCACTACCCTGAGATCAAGAGTTGGGCACTTAACTGACTGAGCCACTCTGATCTTATTTTGAAGACCCTTCGCTCTGTGGGGTTCTGATGATAGTAACTACTTATATTATTGACACCCGAAATTTTTCTTGTGCTATAAGAAATTTGGGGCTGATTTGTAGGAATAAATCATGATTTTAAGGAGTTGTCACTGGTCTGTTGCCCTCATGCCTCCGAGTTCATATATATCAACTTCTTTCTAATTAATACATTTGATGGCTTTTGAAATACTTCATTTCTTCATGTTCTGTGTTTCTACTTAGTTGCGGATATTGATGGAAGCACTTTCTGGAGTCACCCTTTCAATAGTTTATGCCATCCCAAACAGCTGGAGGAGTTTATTGTGATGGAATGCAGCATAGTCCGAGATCTAAAACGCAGTGCAGGTGCTGGAATGTTATCAAAAAAGGTAAGTTCCATCCCGCCCATCTTTGTCCCTCCCCCCCCCCGACTTAACTGTTTTGGTTCCTCTTTTGTATTTTTATGTTTTTTAGTGTGTGAGTAATTCCAAAATGTGGTTCCACATAAAGCTAGTAGTTCATTAGGTCACAAATGAATTCCATGTTTGTATGTTACTTAACATGTGGTCATTGTAGTGAAATTTATTAGATTTAACACTATCTGGTAAATTCATCTTTCTCTTTAATTTTAGAAACGTTTTAAAAAATGTTTATTATAAAAAAGCATTTAGGACCAAATGACAAGCAAATCTTTTTTGACTTTAAAAATTTTCAGACATTTTGAATTTTAAGTATATGTTGTATTAGCACTAATTACTGAATACTTAAGTATCCATTTCTAAAACATAGGAACATTTTTCTACAGAATCCAAGTATTAATCATTCATACAAACTTAGTTTATATTCAGATTTCCTCATTTGTCCCCAAGTAGTGTCTTTTATGGTTTATTCAAACTAGTATCTGGTTGGGGACCATACACACACACACACACACACACACACACACACAGATATTTTTTAAAAGGTTTTATTTATTTGACGAGAGGGAATACAAGCAGGGGGAGTTGGAGAGGGATGAGCAGGCTTCCTGCTGAATAGGGAGCCCCAATGCGATGTGGGGCTGGATCCCAGGACCCTGGGATCATGACCTTGGCCAAAGGCAGACACTTAAGGACTGAGCCACGCAGGTGCCCATATTGAATGTGAATGTTATACTTCTTAAATCTTTTAGGGCATTAATCTTATGGATCTCTTATTGTTTTCTCATGATGCTTTTTAAAATCTTTTTTAATTTCTTGTATTTCTTTTAAATGAAAAGTGGATCTAAAAGACTTGCTTATTACACTTAGGTTATGTTTGGCCAGAACACTTCAGAAGTGTCACTCTGCTTTTTATATGTCAAGTGATAGTAATGTTTGGCTATTCCACCGATAGATCTCTTCATTTTAATGTTACGGTTTTTTCCCCTTTGTTTTTAGCTTGCCTGTCTTTCTTCTTTCCTTTGGGACATTCGGATTGTCCCAAATTTAGCCAGTGGGAGCTCCTGTGCCTTTAAAAGAAAAAAAATTTTTTTAACAACTTGTACTTTTTTTTTAAATAATTTTTTTTAAAGATTTTATTTATTTATTTGTCAGAGAGAGTGAGAGCAAGCACAGGCAGACAGAGAGGCAGGCAGAGGGAGAAGCAGGCTCCCTGCGGAGCAAGGAGCCTGATGTGGGACTCGATCCCAGGACACTGGGATCATGACCTGAGCCGAAGGCAGCCGCTTAACCAACTGAGCTACCCAGGCGTCCCCAACTTGTACTTTTTTAGAGCAGTTTTCTGTCAGTAGCAAAATTAAGAGGAGGTAGGAGATTTCCTATATACCATCTGCCTCCACACATGCCACAGCCACCCCCTTTATCAATACGCACCCTTCAGAGTGGTACATTTGTTAAAATAAATGAATCTACATGCATACCTGATAATCACCCAAAGTCCACAGTTTGTATTATGTTTCACTCTTAGTATTGTATGTTCTGTGGGTTTGGACAAATGTATAATGATGTGTCCCTCATTATAGTATCATACTATATTTTCACTGCTCTAAAAAATCCTCTGTGCTCTGGCTGTTTATTCCTTCCTCTTGCCTAACCCCTGTCAATCACTAATCTTGTTATGGTCACTATACTTTTGCAGAATGTTATGTAGTTAGATTCATATTATCTATAAGTACCAAATGACATTTCATTGTGTGGATTTACCACAGTTTGCCCATTCACCTAGTGAAGGACATCTTGGTTGCTTCTAAATGTTGGCAATTATGAATAAATTTGCTATAAACATCCTTGTGTTTTCAGGTTTTGTAGAGAGATAAGCTCTCAACTCTTGGATAAATATGTATCAAGGAGCATGTTTGTGGTATCATTGGGTGAGATATGTTTAGTTTTGAAGAAACTGGTAATTGACTCCCCCCCCCTCCCAGTTCTTTTCTAAACCTGGGAACTGTCGTATAGTTCAGTTTCTCCCTTTATCTCTTCTTCTCATCTCTTTGAGATTCCCTAATTCCCTAGTCTATAATTCTTAGTATTTTGCTCTTGATCCTGTTTTACTTACGTCTCTTTTTGTTAGTAAAAAGTACTGGCAAGTGCTATATTTAATTCAGCCTGAAAATTTGAAATGTCAGTTACAGTTGCTTGTAAAATCCTATCTTGGAAAGGGACTTTAATGGTTTTCTAATTTAAAATTTCAAACTTGGGGAGCACCTGGGTGGCTCAGTTGGTTAAGTGTCTAATTCTTGATCTTAGCTTGGGTTTTGATCTCAGGGTCATGAGTTCAAGCCCTGTGTTCAAGCCCTCCATGCTCTGCGAGGAGCCTACTTTAAAAATATTCAAACTTGGAATGTTGTTTCTGCAACAGATATTAAGGAAAAAAAGGAATATACTTCAAATAGCAGACATCCAAAAAATTGATTTCTCTAGTAGTGGTAGTAGTGCCACTGGGTTGCTAGATTGCTTTGTTTGAACCTTGGTTTTTTTGAACATTATGTGTAAAACAAGGGGTTGTTAGGATGTTTTCTGGAGTTAAGATTTTTCAGTTATTCTTTTTATTCAGTCTGTATTGCCTGTTAACCCTGTGAAAGCATTAGTTTTGAAAATTCTACATATGTCGGTATTTAGGGATATTATTAATGTTTTCTAAAGTGTTAAATTTTAATAAAGATATTTATTTTATGTATTCCTTATTGAGTCTTTTTTTGTACTAAATACAGTAAATTAGTTAATTTTGGCAGTATTTCAGAGATCTGAAAAAATAAAACAATTGCTATCTTTAAAATGAAAATTCCAAAACTAAAAAATCAACACTGTATATCGTTTGTGTGAGATGCATTTTGAGTTATGCTTGGATTATTGAAGAGTGCATTTTCTTTCCTGTCAAGCATACCCTCGGGGAAGTCTGGGTACAGAAAACTTCTGAAATGAATACAGATAAACAGTATTTTTGTCGCACTCATTTGGGACATCTTCTAAATCCTGGAGACCTGGTATTGGGGTTTGTATTATTTTACAGTACTTTAAACTGGCAGTTAGCATCGCAGATTTTCTTTGGGGGCCAGCAAAGTGATCTAAAGTACGACTAAAAATGTGTATTCCAAAAAGAATTTAAGAGTTCTTAGGAGCTTTACAGTTCACTTTATTGATAGCTAAATTAAACTAGATTGGACAAAAACCCATAGTCACTCCATTTTGGCCATCATTGTAAAGAATTATTTAATCCAAGATTTTGAGTAATTGAACCCGGAAGTTATATGGTTAGATCATATTTATAGCTTTTCTGGGGAGTGGATAGTTTTTGATTATGCATATGCTGTTGCTCAAATATTTCACTTTTAAAATATGGAAGCCATAATGTAAAGGTCCTTTGTAGGCATAGGACAGTCTATTAATACAGAGCTTATCAGCATGCTTTAAGCATTACTTTTGCTCTTGGGAATTTTTTTTTTTAACTAGAGAAGGAAGTTTTTTGTTTTTTGTTTTAATTAAATGGAACCATCTAACTGAATTCTAATGTTATACTGATATGTCTGTTTTGATTCTTCTACAAGTGTATGATAAGATGGATAATACGTGACACTTGGAGGTAAAAGTATGTTGTTATCTTTACCAGGACATGTGAAGGCATGTTCATTGTTTAGTAAACTGCTAAACTTTTAATGTGGGAAAGGATATTAGATGTGCTTTCAGGTGAGCATCCATTAAATATAAAGTAATGTGGAAAGAATAAATGTTTTTGTCATTAAGTGTTTAATTACTTTAATTTCAGGTTTGATTTGGCCAACTGTAATTTAAATGATGAGCATGTCAACAAAATGAACTCAGATAGAGTCCCAGATGTGGTAAGGCTTTAGATTTTTTCCCTTTTTTCCTGTGTTAAAGAGGATTGATATAATAACTCCTAATGAGGTAAGATGTACGAGTTCACATTTATGAAAATAACAAATCAATTTAGAGATTCTTTTGAAATCTGCAGTTAAGGTTTAAAGGCAGAAGCCTTCGTATAGAATCATGTGTCTTTGTGGGGAAGATCCAAGATTTATTGAGTTTTTTATTGCTTTTATAATTGAATTTCCATTCTCTGTCAAAATGCTTGATACCATCTGTAGAGCAAAAATAAATTTGCAGCTAAAAATGATGACCATTAGAACTTAATTTAGGTTTATTCTTCTAGGCTCAGCTTATTTCATATATTGTTCAGTTAAAGCATTTAGAATTAAAACCATTATTCAGGTTTTTCAAGTTTGACTATAATTGCAGTTGAAAATAATCTTTATAGTGTTGAGTTTTGGAGAAAGAATGTTTCTTCTGAAAAAAGCCTGTTAAATTCTAACATGAGTTTTTTAGAATCATAAGCAAGAGTGAACTTCATGAAAGTCCCTAATTCTTGCTTGCTTAATCTTCACTGATTCCTTTTATATGTGGGCAAAAATGAAGTCATGGTATAAGAAGGACTCCCCTTCTCACCACCCAGTTGTGCTTTCATTAGTTAATTAGTAAGTTAGGAAATAGAAGCATAGTTTAGATACAAGTCTTAACAGTCATAAGAGGAGATCAAGATGGTCACACAGGATTTTGTATTGTGTAAAATTATTTATTACACAATTTTTTAAACTGTCCTAGGACATATATTTGTAAAAGACATATGTAGTTCTATAACTGCTTATTAGTAGTAATAAAAGGGGGGAATGTCTGCCTATGGTAATACTTCAGGATGGTTATGTGAATGGTAGCTGAGAACTGAACTTTGGTATAAAGGAGGACACCAGGGGGGGGGTGCATTGGTGGCTTAGTCTGTTAAGCGGCTGCCTTTGGCTCAGGCCATGATCTTGCAGTCCTGGGATTGAGTCCTAGGAGCCTCAGGAGCCCCAGGTTGTTGTTGTTGTTGTTGTTCTTCTTCTTCTTCTTCTTTCTTTAAAGATTTTTATTAAGTAATCTCTGCACCCAATGTGGGGCTTGAACTCACAACCCCGAGATCAAGAGTCGCATGTTCTACCTACTGAGCCAGCTAGGTGCCCCTATTTATATGGGTTCTTATTTCTAAAGAGGAGTTAATACAGGTGCAGCAAGTGGGGTTAACTATCATAGACTCTGCCTCATTTGGGCTTGGCAGTCAGTGCCAAGAGAGGGAGTCTGCTTCTCCCTCTCTCTGCCCCTCCTACCACTTGAGCTTGCTTGCTCACATTCTCTCTCTTGCTCTCTCAAATAAATAAATAAAATCTTTTTAAAAAAAAGACACTAGAAATGTGAAGTTTTTGGTTTAAAACACAGCAATTTAATTGTCAGTCACTGGAAATTTTCAGTTATTAAAAATTTTAAGTTATGAAAATAATGGCAGAATGCATTTTCAGAAAATACTAAGTACATGGAAAAAATATTGAAACTTCTCTTGACACTGCCCCTTGATCCCTACTGTCATCAGTCTGGTGACTTTTCTGGCTTTCTCAGAATCTTTCAGTTTTTAACTTTATTGGATTTTGAGGCCCCTTTACTTCATTCCCAGTTTTTGTAACTTTGCAAATATTTTTGTTACTTTTAGGTATTAATCAAGAAGAATTATGACCGTACCAAACGTCAGCGTCGTAGAAACTGGAAACTGAAAGAGCTTGCAAGAGATAGAGAAAACATGGATACAGATGATGAAAGGTCCTACTTTTCTTTAAATCTTCTATATTGTCTCAATGGAAATTCTTATAATAAGTCTGTATAGTTTTTATATGTAATCATCTCATGATTGTTGCATTTAATATTGTATTCTTACTGTGTTACTTGAAACAGTGTAAGAGGGTATTGTGTTAATTAAATCAGTGTAAGAGGATATAATGATATTTAACATTTAATTATTATTTTCTGGGTTTTGGCCTGAGAATTGCAGTGTTACTGTGAACAGTGCATTTGAAAAGCTAAAATAAGTACCTGTGGGTATCACAAATAGCAAGTGAGTACTTATGACTTGGGATAAAAAGAAAATAGCCCACTGATATCAAATATGCTGTTTTTCAAACAACTTAAGGAGAAATGAAGATGTTGTGTTCTAGAAAAGTATATTGGATGATTCAAAAGTGGCCTTAATGATGGTGAAGACACTGATATCTAAAAAAATGAAGAGTTTAAATAAAATTGTATCATGAAATGTGAGTGGGAGATAGTAGTATTTCCAAAATACAATCTCAAACAGTAATTTAAAATAAGTATTTGTAAATATATAATGTTAAATTAATTGGATATTATAAGTACATATTTTATTTCATCTGTAGTCTTAAAAGTGTATGTATTTTTTTAACTCGGTCATAAGACTTTGGGGTGGGATGGTAAAGTAGGAGGATGTTTTCTTGTTGTTTCATATTCATTATCACCTTATATCTAAGTGTGTATTTTTTTAATCATATAATTTTGAAAGAAAAGATTTTTTTTAACTTATCAGAGTATTTAATTAACATCCATATTTGACTTTCAGATATTATTTTTAAAAATTTTAATACTTGGAACACATTTATCTTATAGTGCTGAAAATGAAGAAAACATCATACTTCATTGGTAAAGATGAAATATTCAAATATTTCTTTTTTTTTTTTTGTCTCGGGTACAGGTCTGTGAATCGTCAGACTTACACACTTCACAGCACTCACCATGAAATATTTAAATATTTCTCTATCCTTCTGTAGGCAATACCAAGATTTCCTTGAAGATCTTGAAGAAGATGAGGCAATTAGAAAAAATGTAAACATTTATAGAGGTTAGTGTTTTAGGGGTGTTTGATTCAAGTGTGTCTTTTGCTTTTGTGTAGATATATTACCCCAGTGTAAGTATTTTGGCATCTTAAACTTTCATTCCATTGACATCTTAAACTTTCATTCCATAAATTACTTCTTTTGTTTTTAAAACTTACTAAACGTTTATAAAAATAAAAATACTTGCAGAACAGTAAGACTTACTAAAATACTGTTTTGCCACATTTGATATCATTTGTATCCTACCGTGATCCCTCAAGTTCTGATTCCTATACTAATGGATATTTATTCATATATTTATGTAGTTCATTTAATAACTATAAATGCCTGCTCTAGATATGACAAGAACTGCAGATAAAATGTGGTTAAATAATAGTAATGATGGGGGCAGGTATTTTGCATATTTCCATATTTGTGTTGATTTGAAATCTTTGGTTTGTTTTTTTTTTAGATTCAACCATTCCTGTGGAAAGTGACACAGATGATGAAGGAGCCCCTCGAATTAGTCTGGCTGAGATGCTTGAAGACCTCCACATTTCCCAAGATGCTACTGGTGAAGAAGGTGAATCGATGATGACACAATGAGATTGTGCCGTAGATGATTTCCATATCTCTAGGCTCAGGATGTTGGATGAAATAACTCTAATTGTCTGTTCGGTCTATGTTTCCATATTAAGAAAGGAGAAATTTAGTTTCAAAACTTGAATAAACAGGACTATTTTGATTGCTCATTCAAAACACTGAAAGAGATAGCTTTGAAGTTTTTGGATAAAAGATTATGGAGAATGTAATTATTAATGATATTTAGGCCATTTTATGTGTGGAATTTTTTTAAGTTTGTCTTTTTTAGGAGACCCTAGTTTTTTTGCATACTGTAGCGCTGGATTTGAAATCTCAAAAGTTGTGATGTCTTGGAGGTTACCTTAATCTTCAAGTATAAAACAAGTTTTTACATTCATTTTGCTTTGATTGCTTTAGTGAAAGAGCATATTAAGAATCATTAATATGAACTTGTTATGCACTTTGATCCACTTCAGGTCATTTTTTATGTTGTTGGGGTAGGTAAGTTGGGGTTCAGTTTATTACTGGACATTGGGGGGAAGTTAATCTATTTTATTCATAATATTAACATCTTCAAAAACTTTTAATTTGGGGTTTTTTTGCAGAAGAAAATATATGTAAGGTATTTGTGGATTTGTAATAAACATAGACT